>JAJHUR010097280.1:0-20312 GCA_027495735.1 Lutjanus campechanus
ATATGTTTTATATATGTGTGTGTGTGTGTGTGTGTGTGTGTGTGTGTGTGTGTGTGTGTGTGTGTATGAGAGCCACTGGGGGTTCAGGCGGTCACCGACATGACAGCCTTACATGCTTTCACGTTACACCAAACGTATGTTTAATGCTAGCTTGCGTCAACGTTACATTCATGATACTCTTGTCAAATATTGACAAAAAATTTCAAGAATCGCAGCTGGTTGGGTTTACTGTATTATTATCTTCCCCGTTATCAAGTTGCCTGTACTGTATATTCTCTTCCATGGGTTCAGAGTTGGTGTTTTCCTCGCTACCACCCACTACTGCGTATTTTGGTGAGGGGGTTTGAAGCGTCGTAACAACAAACAAACAATTTCTAAAGTTGAAATAAGCTAAGTGCTGTTTGGTGCACTGGTTGTATAACGTTACTGAACTTATAGAGTAACTTAGAGGTTTGAAATTACATTCTTTTCACGTCCGAGAGCAGCGCACAGACTGGCCAAAACCAATGAGCCTACTGATGGGACATTTCTGAACTAGCATGTCATGCTAGCGCCCATAACAGCGGGTCGTGTCTAGAAGAGAACCCCAGACCCGCGAAACATCTCGCGAGAGAGGTTATTTCAACCCAAACAATCGTCTTTGCATGACCCTAATAAGGTGTTTTTGTTGTTGCTAACGATAAACAGTCTTTAGCCACACTATTGTTACATTGAAAAACACAATTTATACACCATGCGCAAAAAAATAAACACCGCGTAGAAAACTCGCGAGAATTTCGTAAAACTAGGGTTTCCTTCTAGACCTTACCATGGCAGCGGTGCGCACACAAAGCGGCACACGGGGGAAACGGGCCACCGCTCTATACATTAGGTATTTGTAATAAACGTACCCTCTTTATCAGCCATGTTCCAGACTCTGCGAAGTGTCACAGTGCTCGAAAGCAAAGTCACTGAGTAGACGCTGTTTTACTTGATACTGCTGTCCCTTTGGCTAAGTAGTGCTTAGTTTGTATCACTCACTCCTTCCTTTTCAGCGCCGAATTACTCGATACTTACTGCGCGTGCGTCAGTGCGCGCATACCAACGAGGGCCAACACTGCGCACAGACTGTGCATTGTGCATAGGAGAGAGAACTGCGCAGATAAATTAGCCCTGCTTCAATTAGAGTCCACAACCTCCAGAAACGCACTTGCCAGGAAAATGGAGAAGAACGACATATACATTGAAGTGTTGCTACCAAATATAAATGTGGTCAAGAAGCAATTTGTCGCATTCAGGCAGAATACGTAAAAGTGATTGAAACAGTGTATCACAGTGTTGTGCTGTAGTGAACAATATACAGTGTAGGATTAGTGAATGAAAAACATGTTACAATGCACATTATATTCTGTCTATAGTAATGTTTAAATCCTGCTGAAGTCTACAGAAGCTGAGAGCGGTTGTACTTGCAAATATTTTTTAAAGGTGGGGTAAGTGATCCCGGAGAAAGATGTTGATTGTTGAGTCTTATTCCCAGGTAGTCAAATATTGATGCTTTGGGTTGATTGTTAAGCAGAGGTGGGAAACCAACAGCAAATAGCCTACTTTGTTACTATACTTAAGTAGATTTTTCAGGTATCTACTTTTCTTGAATATTTATTTTTCGTATAACTTTTTACTTTTACTCCTGAACACAAATATCGTTTTATACATTTTACTCTTTACATTTTCAACCTGCCTGTTACTCAAGTTTAAATGCATTTGAGTACTTTGATCATTTTCGTTTTTTGTCATTGTGCAAGATATACAAGATGGAAAACAATTTCAAAGATGTAACAAGCCAAAAAAACAAACAAACAAAAAAAACATAAAAGACAAGACAAAAAAGACTTAATATGAAAAACAACATATAAGACGTAAGAAGACGAAAAAGATGTAAGAAGACCAAAAATGACATAAAAGATGTAACAAAACAAAAAGGTATGGCAAGATGAACAGGAACAACACAAAAAAGACATCTAAGATGTAACAAGGTGAAAAACAGCATAAAATAAGTAACAAGACAAAAAACAAAGTAAAATAATACCTACTTTCTACTTCTTACATGTTTAACAAGCTCATTACTTTAGGTTTAATGTAGGCTATTTGAGTGGATTCTTTGATTATTTTTTATTTTTTTCTCATTGTGCAAGATGTAACAAGATGAAAAACTACATAGAAGATGTAAGAAAACAAAAAACGAGATAAAAACGAGATGTAATAAAATGAAGAAGACATAAGATGAAAAACAACATATATGCAACACGACAAGACATAACAAGACAAAAACAAGATAACAAGAATAAAAAGATGTAAGATGAAAAAGGTGTAAAAGATGTAACAAGATGAAAACAACGTATCAAGATGAAACAGACAAAAAAGTGAGGCTCATCCAGAGAAAACCTGAGGTTCAGTTAGCTTTGCACAGAAACAGCCAGTGGAAATGTTCTTCAGTTGGCTTGAGTACATTCTGGTTGTACTTTTGCACTTTTACTTGAGCAAAGAAGTGAAATCAGTACTTCTACTTTTACCAGTGTGTTTATCATTTTTGCTTGTACAGCATGTGTGTCCTTTTGCCACCTCTGTTGTTGAGTGGCTCAGTACGAACCACAAACCCCAAGTGTCAGTATTTGACCTGGGAATCAACTATTTTTCTCTAGGATCACTTACATTTACCTTACCTTACCTTTAATGCCATTATATCAAATTCACAAGTTTTATATTGTTACCTTGAGATAACAGAACTGGTTTTCTCATGATAACAGGTTAATTATTTTATTATCCTGGATAACACGGCTCATTTTCTCGTGGTAGTGGGTTAATTTATCTCGAGAAAATGAGCTTTGTTATCTCGAGGTAACAAAATAATTAACACTTATCTCAAGTCAATGGCATTAAAAAATATTTTCAAGTATGGGTGTTCTCATCTTCCATCTTGAGTCTAATGGACACTCAGTGAAAAGTGATGTCTCAGATCTTGAGTTCTCTTCTAGCCCCGTGCAAAGTCTGGAAAGACGGGTGGCGTATTAATTGCAAGCATGTTAGCATTATAATGTTTAGTATTAGCTCGAAGCACAGATGAGCACAAGTACATTTACGGCTTAAGTACACTGGAAACAGTGGCACCACCATCAGGACATATGTCATTTTTTGGTCCCACTAGTGATAAGGACCTAAGAATTGAAAGTGTCTTCATTTTTCACCCATGCAATAATGAGCGCGACAACATCGCTCTGCATTCCAATGAGTTTATTTTGTAAAAGTCTCATCCATAAACAGCAAAAACAGTTTACAGTAAATTACAAACCTTGAAAATGCAAAGCATGTTCCAAATACGAGCATAATAAAGACTTTAAGGAAATTAAAAAAAGCATGGGTGTACATACAGAATGTGTCAGCTATCATTAAAAAATAAATAGGTCTATATCTCATGACAACAGTGAAAGCAACATAAAAGCAACTGGCACAGAGTTAAAAGACAGAGCGGTCTGGTGTCATCTGTAATCAATCTAAGTCAACTCTCACAGGGACAATGATAAGTTTGGCAATTTTAAAGTACATCATCACACTGGATGTTGACAGTGTTTCAGATGATAGCTTCTCCACAGCTCTCAGTCTCCTCACAAAGTAATGTGGTTGAGCTTACTGTCACGTTTAGACGTTGAGACACAGGCAACAGAAAAGAGTGGATTGTGTTTTCTTTTTCCTCTACGTCCATCACATACCAACAAATATGTGATTGTAAACTAAGAACCAATTGACACGTTCATATAAGAATGATCCGGAGTACAACAGTAGAGCATGCCACTATAAAAAGCTTTGAAATATACAGTGATCTATTTCACAGATACACAAAAGAACAGATGTATCACTTTCCATAAAAAGATGAGCTGTTGCCTAGAGCAGTCCAAGTAGAATAGTGGTCCTATATTCTACAACAAAAGTAAAATATACAGATATAGTTAATATTGAGTTACAATGTGTAACCCAGTTGTGCACAACACTTCATACATTTATCTATGTATTTCCATTCGTCTTTTTCAGGTTACATAAAAGAGTAACATATAGGGTGATGGATAATGTTTGACAGTTACTGAATATTCCATTAGTCCCTCCCATAATTATCCTGGTAAAAAAGCAGTTTCAAGCTACAACTAGAGTGATCAGTACACTGCAATACCCAACATATATCATAGATGGTAGAGAGTATATATACTGTTTATGGAGGTTGAATGCTTTTGTACACAGTGACAGGTGATCATGAGTGATACGATACAGATAGGTATGCACGGGCCAGTATAAATACTGATTGATGACTATCTACACTATGTGATCATGAAGTACTGGGAAGAACACATGCCACCCCGACTCCCTGTTTCATCTGGCCTAAATGTGACATGTAGTGACATGGTGGTATTGTATCATGTCACATACTGAGTAGAGATGCACCAATACTGTATTTTTATTGTGACACAGATTTCACAAACTACTGTAAGACTGACCTTCTGAGCACATATAACAAGCCACTTTTCAACAGTAATTAAAGAGGCAGTAAGCAATCTTATACACTGTTCAACGCACGTAAACCACATGTACTGTAGGAAGTGACACCAGTGACCTTTTCGCTTGAAAAGTGATGACCCGTCTTAAAGCGATATTCCATTTTCCCAGAATAAGCCACTCAGTATGTACTCACCACTATGCCGATGTGATGATGGGTGAAGGTCTTCAGTTCACAAAACAATCCTGGAGTTTCAGCAGAAAACAGGGTAGCAGCCTCATCCAGTACAATGGCAGTAAACGGTGACCACAGATAAAGAACACAAAACAAACACAAAATGTCTCCACCCTGCTTGTGTGGTGTAATCCAAGTGTCCGCGAGCCGTGACATTAAAATTACCCGCAAAAGACGCCATTTACGCCATGTTTTTAGCTGAAATTTCAACTGTAGCATGTAGCCAGTAGGATGTAAACATGGCATCGATCTTGCAAGACTTTGTATATATCTTAATGGACACACGCGGGAAGTCTCGCGAGATCGACGCCATGTTTACATCCTACCGGCTACATGCTACAGTTGACATTTCAGCTAAAAACATGGCGTAAGTGGCGTCTTTTGCGGTTAATTTTTAATGTCGCGGCTCGCGGACACTTGGATTACACCACACAAGCAGGATGGAGACGTTTTGTGTTTGTTTTGTGTTTGTTTTGTGTTCTTTATCCGTGGTCACCATTCACTGCCATTGTACTGGATGAGGCTGCTACCCTGTTTCTCCTAAAACTCCAGGATTGTTTTGTGAACTGAAGACCTTCACCCATCATCACATCGGCATAGTGGTGAGTACATACTGAGTGGCTTATTCTGATAAAGTGGAATATCGCTTTAACTACCCGCCTTTCTTCTCTGCTCAAATAACAGTTCTAACTGGCCAGCTAACTGGTTAGTTACAAACATCTGACAGATAATGTTAGAAAAATGTTAGTTAACAAGGTAGCATTTTGCTAATTCCCTCAGCAACGTCTTTTAACCATCTTCAAAGTGTGTGTTTTTCTTAAATTCAACATAGACGAGTCTAGCACACAGCATATCCAAGTACAGGAAACAGGACACAAGAAACTTGACCGAGGTTCCACCGGGTACCAAGCTTGCGTAACTGTTATTATACCATGATCTGGGGTGAATACTCTTTTCTGATTGGCTGGCAGGTGTGTGTTCAAACCGTTTAATGCACTTGTAGTTTGGGTCAGGTTTAATCACTGTTTGAACAGACAGAGTGACGTGTCGCTTGCTTGAAAAATCTCTCATTCTAGCTCTGTTTCAGCAGTTTCACGCACTTCCAAAATATGTTATCTGGTTAAAATCAGTGTGACATCTTTGACTCATCAAAGCAGTCAAAGGGAGGACAAGAGACTACTGAACAAGGTTGAGAAGATGCGGCCTTTTACCTTTTACATGATCCACAGCAGCATTTTAATGGGAATATCCTCAAAAAGGACAGGGTTTGGAAGGAAAAAGAGAAACTTTAGGAGTTTCAAGTAAGTCAACTGCCCTCCAACTATAATATAAACAAGGCTGATTTAAGAAAATTATGATAGTTATGAATAAATAACTCGGACACCTAAGTAACTCATCTACAACGGGAAGAACATCAAGTGCGGATGTGTGGATATGCTATCAACTACGGCAAGCCAGCTGAATTTGGTTGAAAAAAGGACTAGAATTACTCCTCATGACAACAGTAAGATCTTGCTGCATAACTTTCTATTTTGAGTGCAAAACTATCACCAAGAGGGTTGAAAGTTTGAAGGTGTGCGTTAAACGGTTTGAAGTCTCTTCACCTCCATAACGTGTCTTCAAATGGTTTGACCAACACCTACTCATTGATGATCCCTCACTTGGAGCACAGAGCAAAAAGAGAAAGGACTTAGGACGGGACAATTTTAGAAGGCATTTTAGGTTCCATCTCCTTTGTTATTTTGTTTTGTTTTTTTAATAGCAGATTTTTAAATGGCATGTTATTAGCCTAAACCTGGATGAACTGTATCACTGACACGGGAGAAATTCATCCTCATCTGTGCTAAGTTTGTTTTGGGGGGTTTTGGGAGTGTTTTATTGTTCGCTTTGGTTTTACACAGGCTAATGCAATATCAGGTTTTGCTAATATATGTTTACATTCATCCTTTAAAGTTGCCAAAAACTGTCTTGTAAGGATTAACGCGTGATGGGTCTGTGCTAAACTCATATAGCTCCTTTAGCACAAATCCAAACAGCATAGTGTTGCAGGGCTGTGGCCTGCTAGCTCAGTTTGTGTGCCGCCGTACAAAACGGACGTCTCTCTGTCAGCTCAGTACCAACAGGTATATTCAGCGGCTTATCAACATTTCTGCTACTGAACAGCCTCATTCTCAAACCAAAATAAAATCCATTTCAGTCTATTTGCACCTGGTCCAGAACAGTGTGAAGGCAGCTATTTGGCTATTTAGCTGGAGACCCGACCTGTGAGGTTGAGCTTTGAGTCCTGTGTGAAACTAGAAGTCACTGTTACCTTTTGATTGACTTTTTATATATGACTGACTTATTTTCAGTTTGTTTTTTTTGTTTTTTTGTTTAATATTATAGTTTTAAGTCACAGTTTGGTTAGGTTTAAGAAATAAAACTACTTAGTTTGGTTTTGGAAAAAAAAAAGGTTTGTCTCTGCCATTCTGGTGAAAATAATCACATTGGCTCTTTACACCCTAGGTCTTAACACCCGTATTGGCTCTTCCACCCAGCATGTAAATAGCATTGTTAGCCAGAGACACCTTGGTGCTAATACCATCTGCAAACACATTTCTGGTAGTACTCAGTATTTATTTATTACTTATTCACTGAACTTCACTACAATTAGCTCAACTCTGACTATTGTCAAATTATGACTTTGCATTATGACTTGGCTGCAGGTAAATATTTTTCCCCACTGTATGAAATGACCCAACTGATGATTCCGTCAATTTATTATAATCTTTCCCTTTGTGACGACTGAGCTAACAACTCTGAGATGTAGTTGATAGTTCTGGAAAAAGCTTGTAAGCAAACTCTGAGTTAAGATTATTTGGTCAAGGCTTAAAATTAATGAACTTTTGAAAAAGACCAACTGCCTAACAAATAACTGTCCTTAAACAGGTAATGTAAGGGTAGTAGCTCATAGTTTAAAACATTTTTATTCTGACTGGGCTATTAGTCTGAGCCTAGTAGAAAAAAGGCTCCATGTAAACTGCTGATGGTTGTCAATGGAGCATGATAAACGTCTTCAAGTACTTAATGCCCCTTTAAATATCCTAGACTTCATGTTTATTTAACAACACAAACGTACAAGCATTCAGAGTCACTGGATAAAAGTGATTAAAAATTGGAATCTTTGTCTGGGTGACAAAGGTTTTGCTTTGTTTTGTGACACGGCCCTTGGCGTTAAGTTGAAGTGCTGAAAAAACTGTGTGACATAATGCCCAGTTATACCCTGGCATCCACGTGACGACCGATACCAGTACCAGTATGGGTGCATCTTTCATACGAACACACACTGGGAAGTCCAACAGAGAAGTGGAGGTGACGATGGCAGCCAGTAGATGGTGCTGATGAGAAATCATGTTGTAGATTCACCTATCCAACATCACAGCTACAAAGAATGATTTCCCTTCCGTGCTGTCGTCTCTTAATGTTCCTCTATGAGCAGCTGGTTCTGGGGGACACAATCATAAAGAAACACAGTTAGCGTTAGCACTTTTGGCAACAGTCATATTAAAGGAACAGTTCCCCCCAAAATCTAAAATACATATTTTTCCTGTGGCCTGTGGTGCTGTTTATCCATCTAGATTTCTTTAGTGTGAGCAGCAGAGTTTTGGAGATATCAGCTTGTAGAGATGTCTGCCTTCTTTCCAATAAAATGGGACTGAATGACTGCTCACAAGAAGATCTGTGGGTTATCTTGAGTAACCAGGTCATGATTTTTGGAAAGAGACACTGGTTTTGGTGCTTTGAGCACCACATGCTGAGTTCAATTACACTGAAGAGAAGGCAGACATCTCTACAGTCACCAAAACTATCTAGAGGGATAAATAACACTACAAGTCGATTCACAAGTTGATTTTGGGGTGAACTACTTGAACTATTTGAACAATTATTTTTTCGATCAATTGATTAGTTGTTTGGTTTATGTCAGAAAGTAGTGACAAATGTTGATCAGTGTTTCCAAGACTCAAGATGTCCTCAAATGTCTTATTTTGTCCACAAACCAAAAATATTCAGTTTATTGTCAGAGAGGAGTAAAGAAACGATGAATTGATTATCAAAATAGTCAAAATAGTCGGCAATTAATTGAATAATCGATTATTCAATTAAACATTGCAACTCTAGATAAAAGCAGCTACAGTGATAGACTGATAATAAACAATACAAAATTAGACAAAATGTTGTAGTTTACATATAATATTTATCATAACACAATTACACAAACTTGCTTACAGAATAGTAAAGTACTTCAGGTCAGAAAAATGAAAAAGACACGCAAAAAGTGTGAGATTTGAAGCAATGGATGATGGGACATAAACCTTTAAACCACTCATGTGCACTAAAATGAGCACTAAAGACCGATCAGAGCGCTGAGTATGAATCCCACCTTACTGTCGGTGGTGTTTTGGATGATGTCGTTGTCGGCGTCTCCTCCCTCTGAGCCGCTCTTCTGGTCGTCATCTTTCCCATCCTTCTCCAGGTCGTCCTCCCCAGATGAGATCCTCGACAGCTTGGAGGATTTCTGCCACAGACACACACATCAGGAGGCTCAGGAACACTGGCTGACTGTCAGAGTTTTCTTTTCTAACAGGGGTAAACTGTCAGAAACAGCAGGTCATGCTTTGAAGGGGATAAATCAACGCGGTTAGAAAAGGATCATAATCATTCATACTGTAGAGCAGTCTGAGATGACTTTACTGCGCACAATGTCGCTGTGGCAAGCAATGTTTTTTCTCATAATAAAAAAGACCCAAGACAGAATAAGCCCTACCAATAAATTCTGGGAGGAGTTCATTTGTGCATAAATAAATATTCCTGACCATTTCTACTATTTCTGCATCACCCTGTATTATCTTGATGCTTTATTGAAAACATATGCACATGTTTAAACTTTAGAAATGAGAAATAAATTGATTCAGGCTGCGTTAACAAGCTATCTCATTTGTTTTTATTTCCTCTTAGCAGGAAAATGACACAGGACATTTTAGCGTACTTCATAAATGAGACTAAATAAGTGTATTTAGATGCAATTAACAGGCTCTTGTTTTTTTTTTCTCATAATCAGTAAAACAATATAAACATTTTAAATGCTTTATAAAAGGTGCATCACAGACATAAATCTTGAATTTACAAAATTTGCACCATTATCTTTTATTTATTAAATGACTGCATTATTACATAAACTGGCAAATTACCGAGTGCAGTTTTCAAGGTTTCTGCCTGTTAAAAGGAAGGTTTCCTTCACCACAGTTGCCTCAGTGTTGCTCTTGGTGGGAACTACTTGGGTTTATAAACAGCACAGTCTAGACCTACACTGTTTGAAAGGTGCCCTGAGATGTGTTATACTTTATAATTTAATGGATCAGAAATTTTGCGATCAAATTCTTGTAGTTAATGTGATTTTGTGGCCTGTCCTCTTCCAGCTCTCCATGGTGGACAGGATGTATATACATTATAATTCTATGTATCAGATACTGTGTTTTCTGTGATTTTGCGGTTCTGTTCTGGGCTTTACAAATAAAATTTGATATAACTTGTTTTGATTTGGCACCATACAAATAAAATTTAACTGAACTGAAGAGACTGAAATAAAACATCAGGTTAGAACAAAATAACTAATAAATTTTACTGTCAATGCTAAATATAAAGCTGTAGAATAATTTGAAGTGAATAAATGAATTCATGATACAAAAGTAAATAAAAGTGTCTCCTCACTGTAATCCAAAACACACATTTGTCAGCTTCTACATTGATGTTAGTGGCAGTTCATGTAACCTGGAGTCTTCTGATGAAACGGCACTATAAATTTATATTCTGCCTTTACTTGAAGAATACATTTACGGTGCCATTTCACCAGTGCCTCCGTATTTTTTCCCACGATTGCAGGCATAACTCAAGGAAGACATCCTGGATTTTGTCTTTTTGTACTAAAAAGCACCTGTCGGACAAACCATCCAAGCTATGCAGCACTTCTTTCTCTTCTCTTTTGTCTTAAGACAAAATACGGATTCAAATAAATGTTTTTAAAATAGAACTTCAACTGTGTTTACTGAATGTGATTCCTCAAAAGGCCACAAAGAACCTACTGACTGGGCCTTTTACTAATGAAAAAGTAATTAGCAAGCACACTGTCACACTAATTCATTAATAATTTCATTTTAAATAAGTAGTAGTAAATGCTGGTAGCAGCAGTATTTGCATCAGTAGTAGCTGTGGCTCATAAAATCATAAAAATACACAAGCATCAGTCATCCACTGCTAAAAGCTTCAGCTCCATTTTAAGATTAAATAATTTCACCACTGGTCAGTGTACGTGTGCATGTGTGTGCGAGTGCACGTGTGTGTGTGTGTGTGTGTGTGTGTGTGTGTGAGGGGGCGGGGTTGAAAGGGGACTGAAGGAAGGTTGATGAACATGAAAATGATTGCTGCCCCCCCTCACCTCCCAATAAACAGAGATCACATTTCATCTTTTCTCAGCTGAGAAGGTTCCTGTTCCCCCGTGTGCTTCTTTTACACAAACATGCACACAAACACACAGCGTATCACTGATGTGACAGGGCACACACACACACACACACACACACACACACACATCAGCAGCAAACCGCGTGCCACATTCCTTCGGATGCACCACATGTGCTGTGCGTAATGGAGCCCAGTTGCTAGGCAACAGTGGTTGCTAAGTGAAGAGCAGGATGCGTGTGACTTTTTCAACCTGCTTCCATTTACAGCAGCAATGGCTTCTGCACTCATACAGTAACACAGTGTGGCAGTGCTCGCCTCGCACTCCGCTCCCTGCAAACCTGCACACTTCTATTCAAAACATAGGCAAGGTCAAACGCAAGAGATGAAGACAGTCAAATCATCAGGAACAGAGGTTTGTTACAGAAACGAACATGTTTGGATGAATGAAATGTTGAGAAATAACACACAGGGAAGCTATAGATTTTCAGGAGAAAGAAAATGGAAGAAATTAACAAGCTTGCCATATTTAAAAAAAATTATTAACTGAAAGGCTCAAATTTGCATTTGTTCACATGTGTAGAGACATTACTTCTGTCACTTCTGTGCCTGCAACCAAGTGCAACACCATGAATGCCTCTGAGGAGGGTTATGTTGTCCCCATTTGGCTACAAAGACTTCAAGAGACTCCCAAATAATGTGTGGAGGGTGGTCAGGAAGGCAGTGGGATGCAGCCAAGTGGAGCCTGTGACGATGGTTTTGAAGTGTGGTCATCTGGAACAGGTAGAAACACTTCGGCCTTCAGACGTGGTCGGACAAGTCACACAAACTGGTTTGTTTGAAGCGAGTGAAACCTTGAGAGATGCTGTTTGCACATGATCAGACCACAACATTTACTCCAAAGCAAAACTCTTTCAAGGCCAAGTACAACACTTAAAATCCCAAAATGCCTATGTGCTAAATTCCTATGCTTTCAACCCCACAAGTAATAAGAGTATTTGAGGGTGTATTCTCTGTCAGTACTGCAAATGATGCAAAGTTGATGACCTCTACTGTTCCTGCTTAGGGCTGAGTGATATGGCTTATAGATAATTTAGCCTATTTCACAATATACAATATATATCTCTCAATATACACGCTTTCTTTAAAACAATATACTATAAATTCTCAAACAGTACAAACTTGTCATGATCCTCTATAATATGGTGAATTGCTGTAGAATCAGCTACCTAACAGTATATAAAGTAGCTGATATGAATGTGATATGGATTGTGATATGGATATCGGTGCTTCTTTACTTTAAAACCAGAAACAGACAACACCTATGTCATATCACATTATAATGATATACAAAATCTAGTATTACAATACAAAGTACAATATCTGGTCTCATTACACAATATCCATAAAATATTGACATACTGTCCAGCCCTATTCATGCCAAATCAGAATGATATGAGAGGTGATCAAAAGATCGGTGCTAAATTCATATAATCTGCCCTTGAAACTGAAACTGACTGTCCACACCAAAACAATGACACCAGTGACAAACTATATATCTGGAATCTTTTTCAGAACAATCTGATCAACAATAGAAACACAAGTTTATTGGGTCCTTACTGATGAACTGAATTAGGGCTGCAGCTAATGATTATTTTCATTGTCAATTAAATGTAGTTGGTAATGTAATCCAGGTATCCCAATATTAAAGTAATGTAACTTGACTACTTTCTGTTATTTTTGGATTGCCTCAGTACCAAATATGGTGAAATAGCCTGGCCCAATTTAGTGCAACTAACGATTATTTCTACCATTGATTAATCAGTCCATTATTTTCTCAATCGCTAAATTATTGGTTTGGTTCATAACATGTCAGACTATAGTGAAAAACGTTGATCAAAGCTCAAGATGACGTCCTCAAATGTCTTAATTTGTCCACAACTCAAAAATATTCAGTTTACTGTCATAAAGGAGTAAAGAAACCAGAAAATAATCACATTTAAGAAGCTGAAATCAGATCATTTTACTCTTTTTTAAATGAAAAAATGAATAAAAACGATAAACCAATTAAATAATTCTGTCACAATCAAACACTTTCAACTCTCTCCTGTCACAGCAATTTTCAATACTGATTAAACTGTCGACCATTTTCTCAATTAATCGATTAGTTGTAGGTTAGTAGATTAGTAGTTCCATACAATGTCACAAAACAGTGAAAAATGTCCATCACTGTTTCCCAAGATGATGTCATCAAATGTTTGTATTGCCCACGGCCCAAAGATATTCAGTTTACTGAAGAGAGAAGTAAAGACACCACAAAATATTCACATCTGAGAAGCTGAAATCAGAGAATTTTGATTTTGTGATTATCCAAATAGTTGCTGATTAATTTAATGATTAATTCATAATCGATTATTCGATTCATCGTTGCAGCTCTATACTGAATTGATGTTGGCTCATACAAAAGTATGAATAAATTTTGACTTAAAAAAAATGAGACCTCTCCTCCTCCTCTTGTTTTAAAGAATTTCATGAGCCTGTATCCCTCTGGTTTTCGTTGTCTTCCTCTGCGCAGCATACAGCAGTAACAGCTCATAGCTCCATTTTCCTAAGCTGTCAACATAGCTGGAGTGTGCAATGTTTACAGAACGTTATCGTTCATCAGTGTGGATTCTCACATCGTTACTGTTAATAGTTCTTGGAGTGGACAGCCCTTTATACCTGAACTGTCCTGGCTCTTGTGTGTGTCATATGTCCCCCCAGCTGAAGTACCTTGGAGGTGGCGGTCTTTTTCCGTTTGGATCCGGTCTTGTCTCCCTTCAGCTTCTCCTTGTCATCTTCCTCCTCAACAGAGTCGCCCTCTTCGCCCTCGCTGCTGCCGTCAGCAGTGTTTCCCCCCTCTTCTGTTTCTGATGAACTCTGTTGGTGGATGGCCTGTGGACCAAAGATCACCATTTTTTGTTTTCTGTAAAACTAAAGGCAAAACTGACCAATTCCACAGCAACTGGCACCTCACATTTGTAAATGCTAAAGCTATGACAAATTACTGTCTTCCTTACACAAACATTATCAGCTCAGCAGTCCTTTCCCTTGTGTCTTACAGTTTTGGCGAGGCAACAATGTGGCTTTGTTGAGCATCAAGCCTGTCTGCCATCTCTGCCCCCCGCATGTTTTCTCCCTCTGTCTTCCCTCTGAACCACAGACATAATAGACTGCCGACTGACCTGAAAGCCTGTGAACTTGACTCCAGGGTTGTTCTCGATCTCCCACAGGCCTTCGTTGAAGCCTTTCCTCTTGTTAGATTTGCCAAATTTGTCTTTATACTCCTTGTAGGGCAGAAGATCCTTTGGGCCCAAGAATGCACTAAAGATGAAGGAGGAGACATTTACTGCTGCTACTACTATTACTGAAACAGACTGACAACCACATGATGCTACATAACTTGCATTCAGCTGGAAGCACAGAGTAATTCGACATTTGCACAAAACAGGTTTCAATTTCAAAGATATAAATTTCTACAGAAAATATGAGCAGCTGGGAAACTCCCACTCAAAACATTGTGAGTGTTAAACTGTAATAACCTGTTAAAGCAAAATCCACTTATTTTATCAAGTGTTTGTTTACACATATGCCTGCATATCAAACATCAATACTTGTACTTGAGTACTGACCAGGGCTGAGTATCAGCACTCAATACCTTTAAGGCTGAAATAGCACCAAGTAGTATTGAAAACTTCTCCAGTTCAACGATACCTCCAATCTTTTTGTACCAAAATCTAGAGAAAAATGACAATTTATATGGTCCTGTACACAGCCAATCACCACAAAAGAATAACCTTCAAAAAAAAGGTATCAAACTAAGTACTCCAGTGGTATTGGTATCACAGAAATGATACAGAAATGTATGTCTTTTTTTGTTTGTTTGTTTGTTTGTTTGTTGGTACTATTATTATTACTGTTGCTGTTGCATTTTCTGTAATCATCCGGGGGATATTTATGGAGGCTTAGAAGCTCTACCCTGTCCGAGGCACACTATTTGGGTTGGGGGGAGGTTTTTGAGGCAGATACTGTTGCCATTCTAAATTGAATACGGCTTTCCTGAACACTCAATGACTGTATGATCGCCTCTGTTAATAGAAAAGAACAATAAACAATTGATCACAAAAAAGAAATGTATATGTAGCACTGAGTATAAAAAACTGTCAAGTACTTCGAGAAGTTATCACTCAGCTTCATTGATAATTCACCTATTTTTTGATCACATATTTGCTGATCCAAATCATGAAACTGTTTAACTTTAGACTGTTTCTTATTCTGTATTTAACATCGATGCGTTCAGCAGTTGATCGATTTTTTTAAAATAAAAAATACAAAAAAGATAAAACCTGTTAATCTATGTCCCATGGTAACAGGTGCTGGTATATTATTATAATCATATGACCAATATCCCATATTTAGGTCACGTAATGACAACTAAACAAACTCCATCTGTGGATGAAGACCATATGATATGCTTGAAAGCTAAAAAAAAATGCCTATGAACTATGAGTTCAAATTATTTTGTCAAACTAAGAATGAACTTTCATGCTCAAGCTTAAAACATGTTGATATTTTGATTCACATAAAATAAAAATTCCAGGATAGAGAAAGAAACCACATTTCCTAAATTGGGCAGAATTTGATAGTAACTTCAAACTGGCCGGGTTTGATGAAGAATTTATGGGTAACTGAGGGAATCACAGCCTGGTCCACTTTAGAGAAGGACAGAGAGTGAGAAAGTTTCCAGAATATGAAAAATAAATATGTTTTGGGTAAGCATGAATTCTGCAGGTACTGATGACTCAGGGACTACTATTAGAATGAAATCAAAGTAGACTCCACGGTGGAAGGGAATGATCCAAATTATAATCAGTTCGCACAAAGGAACAAAATCTGAATTATATCTGCACTATATCAGAAATTGATGATAAATAAG
This sequence comes from Lutjanus campechanus, assembly GCA_027495735.1. NCBI lineage: Eukaryota > Metazoa > Chordata > Actinopteri > Lutjaniformes > Lutjanidae > Lutjanus > Lutjanus campechanus. The sequence goes on from JAJHUR010097280.1 coordinate 16,224, forward strand.
CATTCAACTAAATAAATAAAAGAAAAATTGGAATAAGGTGAAAAATACTTCAGACATCCACCATCACAGATCTGTAAGGAATTCTTTGAACAATTTGATCTGTTTTTTCTTTCTTTTTTTAACGTGCCCAAAGTCACAAGTAGACATTTAAGAATAATCTAATTTAAAAATTTATATATATTTTTTAATTAAAATAAATCTATCATGCCACTCACATACATTTTGGAAATGCCACAAAATATCCCCGTTTTGTTTTGGTATACAAAACTTGGCCAGAGATACTGGGATCTGATGTCCTTATTATCTACATGGTACTCTATCTGTGTAGTTTTAATTTGACAAAAGAAAATGTAGGAACAAGGGATAGACATCTGGTCAAAATATTGCTGACAGCCTGTAAAAAAAAAGCTATCACAAGGAAATGAGGTAAAGTGGTTCCCACTACACAGGAACAATGGACAGAGATAGTAGAAGAAATCCACACTAATGGAAAAACTGACGCATCCTTTACGATCGCAACAAACACAACTGCAAGAAAAGTGGAAGAAATGGAGATTATTGAGGACAGAAATTATAAAAGTATAACTGATTTAGTTCATGAAACTGAGAGAATGGGTATACAACTTAAAATGTGACTCCACTGAGGTTCTTCGTTTGTTTGTTTACAACTAGTTCATCTAGTCTGATATGTTTCTAAATGTTAAATGCACCAATAAAAACTAAAGTGAAAAAGGCATGTTGATATTCTATAAATTAAAGTATTGGAAAAGTACTGCAAGATATTTCCTTGGCAGGGACATCAAAAAATGTCAAACAACAGCCAGCCCTACTTATACATGAAACATTTCTTGTGGCAGTCCCAATATGGTGCGACTCTAACACAACTCCTTCACATTCATATTAATATGAGTGTGTCAGTTGTTTTCCTCTTTAAACAAAATAAGTGTCAGAGGAATACTGCGCATTGGTGGAGAAAAGGTGCGTACGTTTCGTGGGTCCCAAAGAAGAAGATGGGGTACTTGTTGGCAGGCGGTTTGACAGCTCCTTCTGGAAGCTCATCAATCTGAAGCACAGAGAGAGAGAAACTGTTACTGAATATTTATCATACAGTTCACCTCCTAATGCTCATACTTCTCTTAATATCCATCAATATCACTACATGACCAAGCTTGATGAGTAATGGATTACATGTAATGAGATTATGTAATCTGAATACAAAAATGGTAACTGTATTCCACTACAGTTACAGATAAAAAAGATGCAATCAGATTACAGATACATTTAGTAAAAATGGGGATTATTGGTCAGATTACAATTTTAATATAAAGAACGATATACCACTATGCACAGTGCACACACAGCTGTTAATCCATTATCATGACCTCAAGTGAAAAAATGCTTCACTGGGTGAAAATGTCAACATTTTTGTCTTTAAATCAATCAATCAATAAATAAATTGTGCACAACAAAGGAAGGAACAGCTGAACAAACTAATAACCCTAACAACAAACATAAAACACTGAGAGCTGCAACAAGTAATCTATCATTAATTGACTATTGAATTAATCTGCATCTTTTTTTAAATTGACAAAAAGTCCGATTTCTCTGATTTCAGCTTCTTAAATGTGAATATTTCCTGGTTTCTTCACTCCTCTCTGACAGAAAACTAAATAGGACTGCAAGTAATGATTATTTTCATAGCTGATCAATCAGTCGATTACTTTCTTGATTAATTGATTAATAAATATTTGTTTTAAAATGTCAGAATATGGTGAAAAATGTCAATCAGTGTTTTCAAAAGTCCAAGATGACGTCCTCAAATGTCTTGTTTTACTGACAACCCAAAAATATTAAGTTTACTGTCAGAGAGGAGTAAAAAAAAACAGAAAATATTCACATTTAAGAAGCTGAAAGCAGAGAATTTGGACTTTTTCTCTTTAAAAAAAGTACTCAAACCAACTAGTTGATTATCAAAATAGTTGGCAATTCATTTAACAATCGATTAATCAATTAACTGTTGCAGCTCTAAAGCTGAATTTCTTTGGGCTGAAGACAAAACAAAACATTTGAGGACGTCATCTTGGACTTTGGGAAAACACTGATCAACATTTGTCACCATTTTCTTACATTTTTTGGCCAAAAAAAAAAAAAGGGTTAGAGAATGGAGAGAATGGGTGACAGATTGATCAATAATGCAACTATTACAGGAAAGACTGACAAGATTGTGACAAGATTAATTAATCAATTAATCATTTTGAGTCACTTTTTAATTAAAAAGTCTCTGATTTCAGCTTCTTAAATGTGAATATTTTCTGGTTTCTTTACTCTTCTCTGACAGAATAACTGAATATTTTTATCTTGCGGACCAGACAAGACATTTGAGGACGTCATCTTGAGCTTTGATCAACATTTTTCATTTTCTGAACCAAACTAAAATGTCAAAAAAATTACATTTTATGAACCAAAACAAAGAAAACAAAGAAAAAATACAAATAAGATTAATCTTTAGTTGCAGCCCTAAATACACTATATTAGGCAAAACAATTTCACCACATGTGGTACTGAGGTGATCCAAAAGTAACAGAAAGTAATCAAGTTACATTACTTTAATACCGTGATATTTGGATTACGTTGCTGACTCCGAGGTAATTAGTAACTGTATCAGAATACATGTTTAAGGCAACCGTCCTCACCCTGTACATGACCTTAAATGATACAGGCTGTCATTGTGCTGTGGTGAAATTGATCTAAAGTGAGTCAGTGTGTATAATGGCAGAGATGCTCGTTGTAACTTGGAAGGTTCCAAATGGAGCCTGACAGCCTCCTGCACTGTGGACATCACAGTAACTCCTGACATGAGAACATGTGCGCCATTGATTCTGAGGCCATACTGTCTGCTGCTGGGTGGCTGTACTGTTTATACATAACATACATACATACATATTTTATTGAAAATGAAACGCGTGTACGTTACTACGGGTTACCTGAGGTCAACTACAGGCTCATTTACTCCACGGGTGACACTTAAATGTATTGAAATAAATAAAAAAAAACACATGTTGAACTAATTAGTGGAAAACATTAACATGTAAAATTGCTTTACACAATTCAAGCAGGAGCTGAATGGACCAGGAAGCGTATTAAGAAAATGGAGCGCAATAAATGTTACGTTTTCTCATTTTATGTCTACATTTTGACTCATGCTGGCGGGAAACAAAGGTTTTTCTCCACCGTTTTTCGGTCGTCAGTAACAGAAACAAACACACCAAACGTGTCTGTGTATTCGGTCCCAGTCGAGCTCGGGACACCATAGCATCCCTCCGGTTCCCCCAGCCAAGCAGCGGCTGTATTGTGTAAATCAACCCCGCCTCCCTGTGCTCCCAGCCCGGCCGCAACCCAGACTCACCCTCGCCGGCCAGTGCGGGTATCCCTTCATCTTAGCGAAAACCAAATCTCCTGCCGTGTATTCCCGCGGCCGTGGTCGAGCCATGTCGCTGGATGAAACCTGCGCACTGAGGTGACTTTATAAAGCTGTGCAGTTCTCCCCGGGGCCCTCAACGCAGGACGAAATTATCCACCATCAATGTTTTTATATCAAGACTGCAGTTTACACGGAAATAAATAATTAAAAAACGCGGAAAACGGGGCCTGGAAGAGGGCTATCCTCTTACGCACGAATTCAGGTGTAAACGGAATAGAGAATGGCTTAAGTTGGAGTAGGTACCTGTAAGAAACGTAAAGTGGCAGAATAGGAAAAATCTAACTTCCGCTCTTCGAAATAAAAGCAGTGCTTTTATGTTGAACTCTACATTAACCTTTCAAAGTCAGATGCAAATGTTGTCAAACATCGTACATTTCAATTGACAGTTTACCCATGGTAAATCATAATTATTGGGGGAAATGCCATAATTATGTCAATTATGACTTTTTAATCTAATAATTTCGACTTTTAATGTCATAATTGTGACTTTATGACGTTTATCTCATCTTTGACTTTTTATCTCATCATTAGGCTACATTTTATGTCATAATATTGACTTTCTTTATCTCATTAGTATTTATAATTTCGACTTTTTATGTCAATTTTGA
>JAJHUR010097283.1:0-40415 GCA_027495735.1 Lutjanus campechanus
TAAAGGGTTATAAAGTGTGATGGTAAAACATTACATAGTTACTGATTGATACACTCCTCTCTGTGCAATGCCGCAGTTCCCAACTGTGTTTCCTTGATTGTGACCCATTGACTGACCTGTGTAATTGGTCCACACAAATCACTAACCACAGGGGCAGAGGGGGTTCCCATCCTCTCATATGAATGTTTGTGTGTGGCTGTATGTGTGTGTGTGTGTGTAGCCACTGATCCAGTTCACAGATTACCGTCTTGCAGAGGCTGCAATTGCCCTCCGACACCAAAAAGGATACTTGGGGAAAATTCAGCAATCTGTCGGTGTATTCCTCAGTGTTTGAGCCATAAATGAGGTCAGCTGGGGTTTAATTCGGACTAATATCCATGCAGGCATTATGTTTGGCTGTAAACTGGAGGTTGATTGTTTGAAATGGCCTTAGATTGCAAGTCATTTAAAATGTGTGACATTCCTCAGGCAGGCATAAAAGCTGCAGGTCTGCCACTCTGGGGCACTGTTGTGTGCACTCCTGAAAACATCATGTTGTTTGGCTTCACATTCAAGAGCTTATTTAAATTCCAGAAATGATTATTACTTTTTTTTAAAATGTGCAGATATTGAGCAACCACCATGGACTTCAATGTTCTTTAGTCAAGGCTTGAGGAAAGATGTCTGACATACCGTGCATTTAACAAAACACCCTGAGCTCAGCTGCTGGCCTCGATGCTCATTTTGCAATCCAGATGATTTAGTCAGAAGTGGTACAAATACTAGAGTATTTATTTTTCTGAAACTTTTTACTTTTACTCCCTACATTTTAACAGAAATACTTGGACTCTCTCTGCCAGGCTCATTATTTTAGTGTTTAATTTTGCATCACTGTAAGCTGCCTTCCCAACATTAAGACTGATTTCAGCCTAAATATCTGGACCCCCAATTTTGTGTTAAGGAGTAATTTTTCATTTTGAATATAATAAAGTTTTTATAGTCAATCAGTAATCAAATTAGATCACTATAAATGACCGTATTTCTTCTGTTGTTGTTCCAATTAGGCCTGACTGATTCTGCATTTTTGGGGTATATGCTGTTAATGGTACAACATCCATATATATGCCAAATTTACAATGATTTTCCAAATGAAAGAATTAAATATATGTAATGGAAGCAGGATGTTTAACAGTTTATTGCTATTGTCCAATGTGGTATTTTTAATAACTGGGGGAAAAAAAATACTACAAATAAAAAAAACAAGTAAAGCAAATAACTTGAATGAAGAAAGGGACTGAATACACGTAAAATGCTTTCTAGAAAACTAAAAAAATCTGCATAATCATATGTAAAAAATAAGTAAACGTATCATTACATACACTGTAAAAATAAAAAAAATAAACTTAACTTACAAAAGCTAGTGCCTGGATTGCCCAAAACTTTTAAGATGACTGAATCTGAAAAGACAAGTTAGGGTAATTTTGTAATGATTTAAAACAAACCTTTCTGGGGAAACATGAAGAAACATGTTCAAGAAGCTTAAGATATTAAGTTGAATCAAAACTGTTTGGTCACACTGACAAACATTACAGACAAACTTGATGTCCTTTTACATTTTGAGGTGTAATTTCTTCATTTCAGACAAAGAACTCAAATTTATTGAATTTTGAGTGCAGGGGGAGCAGGAACTGAATTCAGAAATTTTTTTGTAGTATTAGATGTGTATAAGAGACAGGTGTATTGGACAACATATATGCTGATACTGATCTAGACTGATACATCTGTCGGGCTCTAGTTCCAACATCCAAAAAATGTGATAAAAATTAAAGTATTCTATTCCTTTGCTTGCTGGGGACCCATATAAACCATGTCGGTCCCGGACCCCAGTTTGAAAAAACCGGTTAAACTCGGTCTACCCACCTTTTAGGCTGACATAAATCTTTATGAGGTAAAGTAATAGTCTAAATTGTGGTGAGAGCAGTATGCACTGCAGTTAACGCAGGATGTAAGAGGATACAGAGAGGTATAAATTGATGCTCGTCTGAGAATATAATTCATTTATGTTTAGGTTTGTGGTCGTGATGACTTATGATTATCAATATGACTGCAGGTCATAGATAATTTCCACTCTTATTTTCCACCACATCACGACTGCCAAAGAAACAATCTGTGAGTGTATGATTATCCTCATAATGTGAGGGGGCGGGCTCTCTGTGCCCTTGCTCATGAATATGGAGGCTCTGCAGACACTCCCTCCCTGTTGAACTTGTGCAGCTCGGCTCCAGCTCGGGCCAGCAGTCAGTCAGTCAGTGAGTCAGTCAGTGAGCAGTGGGCTCGGCTGCCGCATGGCCACTGTGTGAAAACTTTTCTTCAACAAGTGGAAACTGTCGGATAAAGGAAGACGAGCTTGGAGAAGCTGAGGGACGTACAAGGAAGAGGTCTTCTTCTATGAATGTGGAACTTGTGCTCCGCTCAACAAAGTGTTGTTTCCCACTCGTGCATGTTTAAACCAGAGGAGAGCTCTGGTGCCGTGTGTCGGCCAGACGACTAGTACAAACGAGTGGCAACAGCAGTCCGGAGGCATGATTTTGAGACGGGGCTCAGTCGTTGCTGCCTTTTTACTCTGCTTTCTCACGAAGGTATGACTTTGAGCGGGCAAGGGTCACTCAGTTCAGCTGTTTGGATTCACTTTGATTGCGTTAATATGTGCGCGGCCATGCTAACTTTACATGTAACCGTGCCTCATGCAACATTGAGTCCACCTAGCCTGCTGCAAGTGCAACTAATGTAACCATGTAATGTTTAGTGTTACAACGTCCTCTTCTTTAAAAAAAAATGCAACAACTTTTCTTGTTTAAAAATGTGGCAACTTTTCTGATATAATGAGGTCAAAGTTTTCCAGTGCGCTCACTGTTTTGTCTCCAACAGGTGTCAGAGGGGTCTGGACAATTCGAGTTGCAAATCTTATCGATGCACAATGTGAACGGAGAGCTGCTGAACGGCATGTGTTGTGACGGCACAAGGAGCACGGCGGATAGAAAGTGCACACGGGACGAGTGCGATACGTTTTTTAAAGTTTGCCTGAAGGAATACCAGTCGAGGGTTTCTGCTGCAGGGCCCTGCAGCTTCGGAATGGGAACTACGCCTGTCCTCGGAGGGAATACCTTTTCTTTCAAGAGCTCTGTCAGGAATGACAAATCCAGGATAGTTTTGCCCTTCAGTTTTGCCTGGCCGGTGAGTTGGAGTCTTCGAAAAGCTAAAAGAAAGAAAGAAAAAAAAAAGTCTGTGTTTCCCGACGCGCAAAAAAAGGGGGAGAAAATGTCTGTTTGCAGGGCAATTCTGCGCAATTACTGTCCGTCAGTCATTCACTCCCCAAAAAGTGGATAGAAAACACAACAAACAAAGAGTGAGTCGATTGAATTATCCTTCTGAGGAAGGACCCCCCTGGTCTCCTCATTATCTGCGCCAATTAACCAGGTGCAGGTATTTTTCTTCGGCAGACCTGTCTATTCTGTCTAAATAACGTTTAACCTGATTTGCATTAGAACAGTGGTTGTCAAACTAGGGTCCGGGGACCAACAGGGGTCCTTAAATGGGTGGTAAGGGGTCCCCAGCAAAAGAAGAAAAAGAATATTTTAACTTTTAGTCCATTTTTGGAAGCTGGAACAGGGGAAGAAGTAGGGTTGGCAGTTTTGATTGTAATTTATAGTGATCCTGGTTTGATAAGTGACTATGAAGATTTTATTATCTTAAAACCTAAAATTACTGTTAAACCCAAATTGCTCTGCATAGTGGTTTTCAAACCAGAGTCAGGGAGACCAACAGAAGTCTTTCAGTGGGTTGTAAAGGATCCCCAGCAAAGTGAGAAGAGAATATTTTAACTTTTTATATATATACTCCGAGGGGATTCCTGAAGATGAAATCATCTCAGATTGGGGGTGGTCTGATGTGCTTGACATGAAAAAGTTTGTGAACCCCTGCTTTAGAACATCATAAAACCTCAGCGTTCAGTGGGGAATCTGAAAAAGAGGGTAAATTATGATTCACAGTTAAAAGAAACAGTGGACACCCGTTATTATGAATAAAAATGGCATAGTTTAAGACAAAGAGCCTAGAGTTTTAAAGCACTCCTCTTTAAAACTATATTATCTACTATAATCCAGTTGGAATTGACTTTTTTACGATGCATTCATGAAGTGTTTCTCATAAATATTTTTCCCATGTCTGGCTGGCTTGATCCAACAAATAAAAAGTTGAGAGATGAAAAGCTGGGGGTGAGCTGCACTCTCCCAGATTTCCCCTCCTCTGCCCCCCTGGCTGGCAGCTGCTCATGTTGCACAGTACAGTAACTTCAGAGTGAAAACCCACTTTCTGGTTTCCTCAAGTGTCAGCTCTTCTTCGCAGAGTAAATAAATGGGCCTGACAGGCCTGTGGGAGTGTTGTAGCTCTGTGAGAGATATGATTTGCCATGCTGGAGCACATTTCGATGTAGTGAAAAAAGCAGGACTGTGCAGCACAGACTGACTGGCCCCACAGCTTGGCCCGCAAACTCCTCCACTGTGCCTGATGGGTGAAAGGCACAGTCCGCTGGTATGTGTGTGTCCAATTACATCAAGGCTATTTTTACCTCGATCCTGATGGAAGTTCTTGTTGTAATTTCAAGCATTGTACACAGCGGTGGCCTCAAACAGCCTGAATAAGTGAAAGAACTGGAAGATGTTGTGTGATTTCCTTTCATTTTTATTGTGTGTGTTACCTGAAAGGCAGAACAGATCATTTAGATTTGTGTTTTCCTTATGATCCCACAGCCAGTGAAACAATGTTCTCAGCAGGGTAGCATGCAATTTGATATGGTCAGTATTTTTTATTTGCGCTCCACTTAGACACTGGCGCCTCACACCTTTTTTAAAAGACAAAGGTTTCTGTTTATTTTCACGCTATGGCAGCACTAAGTTGGCATTAACACTCTGAGCCAGATTAGTTTCATCTTACTGGTTGAAAATCACTCTTGCTTGAAAACAGGGCTTGTTGACGTTGAAATTAAACCTATTGCCATTTGAAGGTTGAGGACTCGGTTAGGGCTGCAGCTATTGATGAATCTGTAGATTATTTGTATGATTAGTAAAAAATTGTGAAAAATGCTAATCAAGATTTACCAAAGCCCAAAGTGACATCTTCAAAATTCCCAAATTTAGAGTCCAAAACCCGAAATCTCTTTGTTTACGATCATAAATTATGAAGAAAAGCAGCAAATCCTTACATTTAGGAAGCTGGAACAAGCAAGAATTGGACATTTTTGCTTGCAAAATGGCTTTAAAAATGACTTAAACCATTATCAAAACAGTTGGCGACTAATTTTCTTTCAGTTGACTAATTATTGCAGCTCTAAACTTGGCTAGCTTTACTTCTATTCTTTTCTGACATGTTGATGAAATATTAAATTACTTACTTGTCCTCAACCTAATGGAGTATATTCTTGAAATACCAAAACTAGGGGGTAACTTTGTCAATAGAAACTTGCAGAAAACGATGAAGCATTTCCATTTTGTTGTGTCGGTGTATCAATCAAGAAATCTCATGTGTAGATGAATTAATTTATTGTAGAAAACGGGAGTTTGGAGCACCCACGTTGAGATTTGAGACGAACTCGTTAGCTTTTCTTATCCTTCACTTCAAGTGCTTTACTTCAGTGCACATTCACAATCGTCAGGTTAGGTATGATATCACTCTTTGTCCTTTTCATCAGTTGATTGGCTGTTGTGGACAGATGGCAGTGTGGTGCAATTGGGTTGTTGGGTACTCTGAGTTCATGAAGCCCCCCCACCCACCTCCCCTTCATACTCTCTTGTGAGCTGCATGAAGTTGGCCTCTTGTCCAGGCCAAGGGCTTTGTTTAAGTCACGCTCGGTTGGACCCCAGGCATTTCATCGCTTTAACCTTGCCACCCACAGTAACTGCTGCACTTAATGAGGCTACACACATGTGCTCAGATCAGGTAGGGGCAAGAGCCAGGCCTCCAGCTGAATGCCGTCGGGCTGGACATCTTTAACGTTAGCGGTGTCGATGTTTTAGAGAGCCCCCGGTATGGATGCACCCATGTCTGCGTCTGCATGCTTTTATTCCACAGAGAAGTGAGGGCCCTCACAGTGTATCAAGCAGGGACAATGGTGTGCCCTCAGTGACTACAGTGAGGATTACAGAGCATAATAGAGGCAGTGCAGCTGTAATGCCAGTGCAGGGCAAGCAACAGGAAGCAGTTGTAGTAGACTCAGCAGTGATGAAGTTGGCTCTCTCAGGCTGACTGTAGCCACCTCAGCATATTTACTCATGTTGCACACAAGGAAAGAAGACCTTTTTTTAAAATTGGATTGGGCCTTTAGAAGCACTTATCTGGTTGCTTGTTCAACATGGTCCTTTCCCGAGTAATCCAATTATGCCCATATTTATAAGCCTAATTTTCCTCCATCTTTCACTTAACTCACGCTAGTGTGTCCTCTTAGACCTGTTGGCACGACTGTGATTGATTTGTTGACAGGTCGGAGCTGTCTGAGAACTGGGATCAGGTGAGTCGCAGAACAATAGTCAGCAGTCCTGAGGGCAAAGCGCTGCCAGCAGCTGTGGGAGTAATGACATGTTTGTTTTATATAGTCTGCTCTGATGTGGCAGTTAAGTGCAAATTACTCAAGTGAAAGAGGGAAAAGAAATGTGTTCTTTCTCTTTTTTCTTTCCACCTCACCCTGTCCTCTGCTTTAACACGGGTTTTCTCAGCGTACTTTGCAGTGTGACGTTACATAATGGTTTTGCAGCTTATCAGAGTTGTTTCAAGCGCCACATGCATCGAAAATACACTTAATTTGGATCACCTGCGCCCTGTTTTTGTTTCCTTTAATGGTTAGTGACCCCTGCAAAAGACAGATGACTGGCTGCTTGTTTAGTTAAATGCTTGATGTGACTTTCATTCCTGGTGCCGGGTTCATGTTTTGATCTTGTTTGCCTTGCGAGGGATCCAAAATCTGTTTGCCGTGTCTCTTGTTTTCGTTGGCAAAAGGAGAAAATTCTTTAATCGGGGTGAGTTTCTGCTGTATCCCCTGCCTGTCATACCTTTTGCAGTATATTTAATAAACTGTTGATCGTACAATGGCCCTTGTTGTGCTGAAAATCTCTTGGCAAACAATCTTTCCTTCCCAGTCCATCAGTGCAGCTTTGAAAGTGATTATGAGAGTTGTCTTTTCATGCCTGAGCCATGGCAAAACAGGGTGTGCTACTTAGCAGTCCCAATCATTGGTTTAGATCTCAGTTTGATACCATTGAAGTGATTGACTCAGGAAAACTGATACAGAAGGTCAACATCCCTTTGACTGGACTGTTGACATTTCCTCTGTGCTGCTGAGTGCAAGTCTAGATCAGCCTAATCTGCCAGGCTTTGCCTTTGTTTAGACCTTTGACTTTTGCCTGTTATTCCGTGGAACATACCTCTTTTTATTTTATTAGACCGTAATGGTGCATCAGATGGCTCCATTTTCAGTTGAGTGCAGGATGAGTATTGGGAAAATTCCCCTACTGAGAGGATTCAGTAGTGTTCTTTGGCAAGTGATTGCGATTCGAACTGGAATGATCTTTATCGCTTATGTTGCTCGTCTGTTGGACAGTGTCTGCTTGGCCAGGAAAGATAAGAAGACATATGGCCACACTTATTGCACTTGGACGTGTGTGCGCGTGTGTGCGTGTGTGTGTGCGCGCTGCAGTTCAAAGAGAATTTGTGAGTCAGCTGGGAGCCTGGGAAAAGTGAACCTGGCAGTGGCAGACGGTTCCAAGCTGATAACCGCCGGGGAGTTATGGAGTGTTAGTGAATGAGGAGTCAGGCAGTATCTCACTTTCTGGAAGCAGTTATTTGGTCTGGAACTAAACTATCTCAATAATGGCGAAGCTACTTGTTAGATCAAACCATTATGACATTGTTTTTGGATAATATAAAGCCTGTGGATCTTAAGATGTGAACTCAATGCCACTTTCAGAGAAGTAGGCGAATAGTAAACATTGTTATCTAAAGCTACTATGTGTTTTTACGGTGTGGGCCTTGATTGTGTTTATGTAGTGCTAATACACAATCAGTCCGTGGTGATGATGATCACACTGCTGCAATAGCTACCATGTTGAGGCAAGCCCAAGTCGTGCAAGATATGGGTGTGTTGTCATGTTCCCTTAGATTTGCCTTTAAAGGAATCAGCCAGTAACCCATTAAACTTTATTCCTCCTGACAAGAATCCACAAAGTGATTTAATGATTTCTTTCTTTCCCCTGTGGACCCTGTGGGAAATTTCGTTGTGAAGCAGGTGAACCGGGCTGGTTGACGTTTTCATTTGGCAGGGATGCATTGTTCCTCTTAACTGCCTGTAGAGTGATAATGTTCAAAAATTGCTCGGATAGTTTGCGAGGTCACTGAAGTGTGACTTAAGTGTAGTAAAATTCAAATTCTAATGCAAGATTACCCTTTTTTTCCCCTCCTACTTGCAGCTTCTCATATTAGTCACAACCACGTCAATTTAATGTTGCAATGCAATTCTGACTAATACTAAAATTTCGACCTGCTCAGTTCATGTGTGTTCATGTTGCGTTTGGGTTCCTGTTTTTAGGATGACCTCACCAGGTTTACCACTCTGTCTCATTTAATATGTGGGTTGTGTTTTGCATTGCTCTCTTCAGATAGATTTGTCCCAACCCCAAAATGTGTCAAACGTCTGTGTCGGTATAGAGGTGGGAGTGCAGACACTGGAATGATGCATTCAGGTGGAGCTGTACTGTCTGGGAAAATGACTCCCACATAGGGGAATTTAACACTAAAGCTCTTTAGCAACATGAGGTGATCATCAAAGCAATAGAGCTGCAGCAGTGATTAGTTGTCAACTATTAAAGTAATCAACTATTTTGATAGTCGATTAATCATTTTGAATCTTTTTTTGGTTTCAGTAGTCCTGACAGTAAACTGAATATCTTTTGGGTGAATATTACAATCAACATTTTTCACCTTTTCTGACATTTGAAGGACCAAACTCAAGAAAACGATCGACAGGATAATCAATAATTTGAATAGTGAAGTTGCGGCCCGAGTATCATGTTTTGGCATCAGCTAGCAATTATTTTCATTGTTCATTAATTAATTAATTGATTATTTTCTAGATCAGTTGATTAGTTGTTTGGTCAATATGATGTCAGAAAATGCCAGTGTTTCCCAAAGTCCAAGATGGCGCACTCAGATGTCTTGTTTTGCCAAAAATCTGAAGGTATTCAGTTGACTGACTTTTTTTTCAACAATTCATCAGTTGTCAGTAATTTAAAAATCGATTAACTGTTGCAGCTCTACGTGATCCTGCTTGATGCTTGCAGAGAACCCAGAGAACTCTTGTTCGTAGTTGTAAAAAGTTCGCAGTCTATAAAATGTCAAAAGTATTGTGAAAAACGCTCATCACAATTTCCCAGAGCCCAAAATGATATCTTCAGATTGCTTCCAAGTCCGAAACCCAAAAAATCTTCATTTATTGTCCTAAATGACAAAGAAAAATAGCAAATCCTCACATTTACATCCTCACAAAATAGTTGGCAACTAATTATCTTTTGATCAACTAATGAATTAATTTACTAATTCCCTAAAGCTCTAGTGTTAAGATGGTTCATAGTAGCAGATGATTAGGTGTCACATTACCACTGACTCACCTACTCAAGTTCTGTGTCAAGTGATCGCAGCCAGTTATGAGTCAGAATGTACAGTAAAAGCCCCGTGTTGTAGATGAGACCAGCATTCCAAATAATAGCTGCCCTGATTGCAGTGAAACGTTGGCACAGGATAAGACAAATGTCTCCTGGAAAGATGGAAAGTTGAATGGCTGACAAAACAAGGTGAAGCCACGAAAAAAGAAAAGGGCCCAGGAGTGAGTCATATCATACCCTTTTTCTTTCTGTGGAAAGTGAACAGGGGGTTTCCTTCAAGCGGGTTTGTTTACCATGAAGTCAGCGCGGCAGCAGAGAGAGGGCCTCAGTGGCGATGCAGAATGTCTGAAATGCCTCCTCGCAGCGCTGCGAGGGGCAAGCGTGTGTGTGAATATAACAAGTAGGTGTTTCTAGTGGATGCTCGGGCACTGTAAGTGGATTACACTTTCTCACAATCGCATACTTTCTCTCCGAGTCTGTCATGCGCGCTCTCTCGCAGACACATTGTTTGCTCCCTCATGACTGTGGCACAGGCCAGTGTGAATGTGTAAGCTGATATCGGTGTGAGCGCTACCGACCCTGAATCGGACAAAGCGTTTTTCGGGAGTGCTGAAATCAAGACAGGCCCTCCAGAGTGTAGCGCTCATTCAGTCTCTCTCGGTCTCTCCTTCCATGCAATTTTTTCTGCCTCACCATCCATCGCATATACTTTTACATACACATTTTTCTGCCTGTGTTGACTTTGCCTAAAAAGCAGTGTCCTTCAGCACTTGACTTTGTTTGGATTGTTCACAGCTTTAAGGGCACCAGAGAGGTTTATATATTATCATAGAATTGAAAATCTCATAGATTTGCAACAATTAATCGATTATGAATGAGATATTAAATTAATTGCCAACTACTTTGATAATTGCTTAATCGGTTTGAGGAAAATAAAGTCATAATTCTCTCATGCCAGTTTCTTAAATGTGAATATTTCCCGGTTTCTCTACTTCTCTGTGACAGTAATCTGAATGTCCTTGGGCTGGAGGCAAAACAAGATATTTGAGGATGTCATCTCATATTATTTGGATTTTTCACCATTTTGGGACATTTTATAGACCAAACAACTAATCGACTAATCGAAGAAAATAAACCACTGAACTTGCCCGATCAGTCAGAAATCTACTTGCCAAAAGTCAATATTTACTTGGCCCAATACAAATTGTTTTATTATTCGAGGTTATCAAATGACAGCAAAGACTAAAGTTAATTGTCATGTTTAGTTTAGGGCTGAAGTGTCTATAAAATGTCAGAAAATAGTGAAAAATCCCAGTTTCTCAAAGACCAAGGTAATGGCATCTTGTTTTGTCAGAATCCAAAGATGTTCAGTTCAGTATGGTAATAAACAGAGAAAAGCAGGAAAGCTCCATATTTTAGGGGCTGAGAACATCATTTTCTGCCATTTTTGCATAAATAATTACTGTGTTGATAATCAGTTAGTCATTTAATTCTTTTGTTTTGACCACTTCCCCAGTAGAGAAAGTGTGTTGCAAGATGTACTAGCCCAACGTGGCATTTTACTTGTGCAATACTTATTGTCGAGCCTTGACAGAGAAATTTATAAATTGACATAAAATTGAAAATTCCCATATACACTGCAAAACAGAACTGACTGTGTGCTTTCTCAGAACACTGGAAATTGTCCACTGACTTCTTTTCCTACATTTTACAAACGTGGAAAAATGTTTCTAAAGAGAGCAAAGTTACCGTGACTGAGATGAAGACATTTTAGGCTTTGTAGGGTGAGGTATCCTTTTTTTATGTGCCTTTTTAAAAGTTTTAACTTAATCTAGTCAAGGGTTGCAACAATTAATTGTTTATTAATCAACTATTAAATTAATTGGCAACTATTTTGATAATTGATTAATTGTTTTGAGTCATTTCTTGAGGAAAAAAAGATAACATTCTCTGATTCCAGCTGCCTAAATGTGCATATTTTCTGTTTTCTTTACTCATTTATAACAGTAAACTGAATATCTTTGGGTTGTGGACAAAAAAAGACATTTGAGGATGTCATTTTGGGTTTTGGGAAACATCAATCAATAATTTTCATTTTCATTTTACAGAAGAAACAACTAATCGATTCCTTGTGAAAATAATTTACAATGAAAATAATTGTTAGTTGTGGCCCTAATCTCATATACATTGCGAAACCACTGACCGTGTGCTTTCTCAGAACGTTGGAAATCACCCACTGACTTCTCTCGCCACATTTTATAAACATGGAAAAATGTTTCTAAAGAGAGCAGTTACCATGGCTGAGATGAAGCCATATTTTAGGCCCTGTAGGGTGAGGTATCCTTCTCTATGTGCCATTATTTAAAATGTTGACTTACTCGAGTCTGTTCTGTGCAGCTCTGCTGTATCTGGCTGGGTTTTGGTGCCCCAGACACCTTCCTGCTGTTTGGGTGTCCAGCTTTGCCAGATCCCATGCCCATGTGTCTGTCATCCTAATCGTCGTGATGCAGAGACCTCTGAGCTTATCCTGTCTTAATCAGACCAACGGGACCATTGTTATAAGTTTGAACAGTGAGCAGCTTCTGCACTCTGTCTCGTTTTGAGCTGACTCAATGAGAGGGAGATGACACTTCACTGGCAAGGCTGGCGAGGTCGTGGGAAACCGGAAAGTCACTTTTTTGGGGTTTTTTTTAGCTTGAAGTATTGAAAATGATAAATTTAGGAAGGGAAATATGTTCATTTGTTTATTTGAGCCATGTGATGTTTGTTAAAGGGGAAACATGCAGGCACGAGTTAGTTTGCATGGTAACTAACAAACAAAAGAATATAAACCATCCGATTTTCATTGAATGTTAATGTTTCTAGTTTTGTTTTATGATACAGTGATTGCGTGATGAGTCCTCCTCTTGGCTAATGTTCCTTTTTTCTCTCCATCTTGTCTTCCGCAGAGGTCCTACACTTTGATAGTGGAAGCCTTGGACTTGAACAATGAAACCGGTGGTGAGTATTCGTCCTTGTCTGGCATCTCCATCTTCCCTTCCCCTGTCTTTTCTGTCTCTCCCTCTTCCTCCCTTCCTCCCTCCCTCCCTCCCTCCCTCGCGGCAACGTCTGGGAGGAGTCGTGCTGAAGGTCAGGAAAGGAAGTTTATTCTCCCTGAACTCCCTGCCCTCTTCCACATGGTCCGCTGGGTGTGCGTCTGTGCTAAGAAAGTGTGTTGACAGGTGCCTGTAAGGCGGGAGAGCAGGACAGGGAAGAAGAAGAAGGAGAAGCGGGGACAGGACAGACGGCGGGGAGTGGGAGGGGGTGGGGGGTGCAGACAGAGAGAAGGAAGTTTAGCGAGGTAGAGGAGAGGATGAGTACAGAGGGGGCCACGCTTCCCCCCCCTATGAAAATGTTTTCATTTGGCCGATGACTGATGGCAGGTGCTGCCAGCCAGGGTCGGGGTCACACTGTCTCACTGTCACTGAGGCGTGAAACACAGAGTTCATCCGGCCGCCCCAGCCCAGCCCAGCCTGGCGCTGCGACCAGCCTGCAGCCATAATGTTTGGGGGGGGGGCTCTGAGCCATGAGGTTAAAGTTACCTCTGGCACAGGTGGGCTGCACACTGAGGACTGTGGGGGCGTTCCTCCCATCTTAACATGCTGAATCTAAACTCCAGGTTGCCAGGTTTGGGAGTCCTGCTGGTCGGCGGTCAGATTGGCGAATCCAGCTGCAGGGGAGGGTCTTATCCCATGCTTGTTTATGCAGGTCTGCTTGAGGTCAACAAGGTTTCGGTCTTTTCTGCTGTATTTGCCGCTCCCCAGAGAGCTATTAGGACATTGGTGTGAAAAGCCGCCTGAACGTACACAGTCGATGCTGGTTAAGCCCCTCTGAGCTCTACCAGGCTAGCTCACGGTGCTGATAGCTTCATATGGCACGGCTGATACTCAAACGGCAGCTCATTCCTAATCAAGCTCGTTTTTAGTTTTATATAAATTTGGTTGCGATATTGCTTTTAACTCGGACAAAGTGCTTTTTCTTTTCTTTTTCTTTTTTTTTTTACAGCTCAAAAGTTTAGATTTTACACAAAGTGAGTTTGGTGCTCCAGGATGACCTTTCTCAGCTTTATAAAGCTCGTTTGATTTATGTTTATCTCCGAGCCAGGCAGCAGGTAGCGAGGATGTGCTACTCCTGACACTGCAGGCCAGCAGTCGGTAGAGAAATGCCACACAGCTAAGCTCTGGATTCCAGACCACTGTGAAATGTTACCGGGCACTGTGAATTCAGTGCGACGCCCCCACCCCCCCTATACACACCACAGCACAGTAAATAAATGACAGCAGGCTGTCCCCCACATTGCATCATACTACACAGAGGAGCGATTCACCCAGCGGTCAGCCACCTCTGCTCATGTGAGTGCAGTAAATAACAGCTGTGACATATTTTTCATTCTCTCCCAGGTGGAAGATTTAGATATGGAGTAGCGAGGGCTTCGTGTGCGAGTGAATGAGTGGTGTTAATGTATGTGTACAGTGTAAGCGTCTGGAGGTGTTTGCTCACTTTGAGTGTGTTTGCTCTGGGTGTCATCACAGGTCAGTCCTTGCTCATTTGACAGAGCCGTGACCCCCTCATGTTTGACATGAAAATAAGTTGGTTTCTGTGTCTAAATCTGTGTGTTCTTAAAGGGACAGGTCACCCCGAAATCAAAAATATGCATTTTTCCACCGGTCTGTAGTGCTTTTTTATCCATCTGGATTGTTTTGGTGTGAGTTGCAGAGTTTTGAAGATGGAGATTTGGGGTGAACTGTCCCTAAGTCTCATTAAAGGAGCGATCTGTAACAATCGCGTGTGCAAAAATGAGCACAGGATTCGTAGACTGTATATTAAATAGATTGAAATCTTATTTTAATATACCGTCTATGCCGCCCTGTCCTCCCTAAAGTCGAGGAAGCTCAGGCAGGTTGCAGCTGTGCAAGACGAGTACAATATTATAATTTGACAATAACAAGCCAGGATGCTGTTATAGCCGTTTATAACCGTCAGATGTCAGGTTAAGCCTGCTATCCGGAAAACAAAAGCCCACTGCTCTGAAAATTCACAGTATGGAGTTTGAGTTCAGTGACTGCCTGCTGCCAAACTCCTTTGATAACATACATGCTTGATTTAACCGTTAAAAATGTTTACTCCTTCTAAATTATTCTTAATTATGTTTTATGACACAAACAGACGCTGGCAAACGTTCAGCATCAATTTAAAGTCTAATTGGGTATGGAAATTTCACCACCAGCTATAGTGTTGTTGTCATTTCTAATGACATATCATATGATTTATTACAGTAAATATATTACAGATTTCTCCTTTAAGTGTTGCATAATCAAAACATCGGCTGGGCTCCCCATCTGAAGTACACATAGATGCTTGTAATTGTGTGAAAATGAGTTGACTCAAGACCTCTTTTTGACTGCTGTTAGCACAAGAATGTATGTGAGAAAAAAGTGCTGATGGCACACTGGCAGGCTTCCCAGCAGTGACTGTGGCATCGGTGTCCTCATGCTGTAATTTATGGCGGCTGCGGTTCTGTCCTCGCCTGAGCAGATGCAGAGGGCAGCATCTGAGACCAGTAATATCCTCAAGCTGTAAACCTGAGAATCAGAAACCGACCAGGGAGAGTTGGAGAGGGAGCGTGAGAAAAAAAGCAGTTAAGAGTGCTCATTACAGGCAGCCTTTTCCTTTTTTCTGCATTTCCTCCTTGTACTTTTCCTCCTCTCCAGCACACATAGTTGCTTTAATTACATATAATCTGCTATCTAAGAGATCTTCTGCAATTTGTGTCCGAATTTTTGGGGCATTTTTGGGTTCCCACTGTATGATCACGGAGAACATTGCAACTCCCAAGTGCATAATGTACATTCCACTTTTCTCTCTCTCTCTGGCTTAAACATTTGAACTCTACATCGGATTTTTTAACAAGAATTTTGCGGTCTTTGTCTAAATTGACATTTTAGGTGCAGATGGGTTGATAGAGAAAGCCTCTCATTCCGGCATGATCAACCCCAGCCCGCACTGGCAGAAGCTGACTCACAACGGCCCTGTAGCCCAGTTCGAGTACCAGATTCGGGTCAGCTGTGACGAGCACTACTACGGATTCGGCTGCAACAAGTTCTGTCGGCCCCGGGACGAGTTCTTCGGGCATTACACATGCGACTACAATGGAAACAAGACCTGTCTGGAAGGCTGGTCTGGACCTGACTGCAACACAGGTGAGGGCCTGCTGAAATGTGGTGATGGGTGACATCATTTCAAAATGGAAATACTGATCAAGACAGAAGTTTAAGACAGTCGGATTACTATTTTATGACTGTGAATGAGTCCTCTAAAGCTCACAGCCAGACTGTAATATGTGATTCATGCTGATACGTTGTCTGCTGCGTGGTTTGCATTGAATGGAGGACTTTGTTGTCTGTACTCTCACTGAATTTTCCCCCTTCCTTTTCCAGTCAAATGAAGCTTTTCATTGCCTCTATGACCAGGAGTAAACTTTTATCACCAGGAAAAAAGCCTGGGCAGTAGAGAGTTTTATTAAATATTTTATTGTCTTATATGGCAGGGCAAGTTTGATTGTCGATGGTAGTATTCATCCTCGCAGGTTAAAATGTCAGAGACTTGTACTTACATCATTTATTACCGGGCTTATGTAGTAAAGGATTACATATAAAGGGACTATATAATTAGGAAAATTTAACTGTATTACAGATATGTTTAGTAAAAAATAGGGATAATTAACAGGATTACAATTTTAAAATACATTTATTAAATAAAGAACAATATAATACCATGCATACATTAGGTAATGTGAGCTACACGGACCAGCTGCAAACTTTGGGTCCACAGAACAACAGCTGACATTTGCAACACAGAGCAACTGCAACATTGGCTACGCAGAAATCCAGTTAGCTACCTAACCTGTCATTATTACTTCTGAAAAATATTTTGACTATAGGTGGTGAGTGTTAAGTGTGAATAGCACGACATTACTCAGCAAAGTATATTTAAATGTGCACAATTACTGCTGTTAATCTAAACGTTAATTCACGCATAACAAATGAAGGAATTAATAAACCTGCAACAAAGATAAAACATTATATTAGGCTAAAGTAATCAAGTTAGATTACCTTAATACTTGGATTAGGTTATTGACTACATTTTTTTTAACAGGATTTGTATCAGAATATATTTTTAAAGTTGCCCTCCCAACCCTGTTTATTGCTATAATTAAAGCATGCTTTAAAAAATGGTGCTAAGTTTGAATCTTGTCACCAGGCAGTAATTCTTCTTCTCCCTCCTCTTCTAGCCATCTGTCGACAAGGCTGCAGCACTGAACATGGATCATGTAAGGAGCCAGGAGGATGCAAGTAAGTGACCCAGGCTGCTCTGTGTGATTTATAATGGTTTTACTGTATTTTTACTGTGTAAAATGTCAAACGTGGTTTGTTCAAGTGCCTTTACTTTTCAAGGAGGCCGTTGCCAGAAGCATGTGGTGCAGATCAGTCCGATATGTAGGGACTGTGTCCAAGCACCAGTTCTGTCTGTCATGGCATGGATCTCCCCCTGTACGTGCCTGGTGTTCTGGCCAAGAGACTATCAGTACCCGGGCTTTAGCAGAAACGCAGGCTGAGCTGCAAATCTCTCGTGGAGCTTTGGACCGGAGCTGCCAGTCTGAGAGAAGGAGCGGCTCGACTGCCAAGACTCCATGTTGGAAATGTAGCCTTATGTGTTTCCCTCTAATGAGTCGAGCCTTATCAGTCCAATCGTGTGTAACGTTCGGATGAGCCTCAAAGTGTATTGTTTGTGTAGCTAATGGCTTCCTAATGCTGTTTATGCACACAGCCAGAGGAAAAGCCAGGCGCAGATGGATATCAGAGCTGGGGCATTGTGTGCAGTAACAGTTGTATCTCCTCCTCATCCTGGACGAGGAGGAGGAGGAGGAGGAGGAGGCCCTGTGCTGCACTGCCCAACTCTTCCCACAGCGCCGGCATTGGTTGCTTTCTTAGTTGTCTGATTTGGCTGCAAATCAAGCGCAGGGACGATCAGGTTTGTTCATTTTGTGCTGCAGCTTTGTTGTTTTTCCCAAGCTTTTGACATCATCAGGTTTCTTGTAAGTGCTTGTGTGGCCACTGGCAGAACAAGAGGTTCAATTGCTTTAGTCTCTGTACAGGTGTGGCTATATTTAAAGCTCTGGGTTTAACTTGTTTTACGTGCGCTCTGCCAACAAACTCTCCCAGCAAGCTCTACTACTGTTGTAGCGAGTGAGTAGTTTCCCATCATTGGGCTGCTGCAGAGTGCTCAACAACAGCAGTACATAGCAACACTGGCTGCAGGCTAGGGCAGCCTCCTTGTCACTAACTTTATGTCAGCAAAGCCACAGCTAATGACGCTCCGTGGGATTTTCTTCTAGCAGTGGAGTTTTTAATGTTACCCTCAGCTTTCATTGTTACCAATAGAGTAATAACAGTGCACCTGTGGACCAGGATTGCCACAATAGAAAATTGGTTTGAAAACCGTGCAGCCACAACATGCAGCTTCTTAACAGGGTTAAAATCCTTATGTGCATCAGCAGTGCTGCACAATGTAATGTCACATTCCCCAGTAATTTGGCTGTGTAATAACTGTAAATGATTTGGGATCCTGCTGGGGAATCCTGCTCTGCTTCTCATGGAGAGGATTAGCACACTTTTAAGAATAGCCTCTTTAATCACAGACTGAGGTTTACTTAACCACCGCGTTTATTTTTACAGTCCGTCCGTTTCTTGGGGCTAATCAGTGCGCCGCTCCCCCAGAGGGACACTGCATTTCCTGTCGCTAGACTCCACAGCAGCAACTGTATCGCCACCTCGCCACCTTTTAAAGAGGGGGGACTTATCAGTCAGGCTGGATTGCCGTCTTAATTATGGAGCCCAGGAAGAAAAAGGGGCAGCATTATCAGTGTAATTATGGACCTGGACATTTCAGTGGTCAGCCAAGCTGTGTCGTTCCCCTCCTCAGCCTTGGGGCACGAGCCTGACTCCTGACTCATGGGAACCAGGATGAGCTGCAGTGTAACAGCCGAGAGGAGGGCTGAACACTCCTCTCTGCCGCTACTGCCAAGCCACAGGCACAGAGTTGTTAAAGGGAGCGTCTGGCCGCATGCTAATGTTAGCTGTGCTAAAGGTCCCAATGGAACTGTAATTTAGTGTTTTGTTTTTTTCTGTTTGGTAAAATGCTAAATACTCCTCTGTTTCCCTGTCCCCAAGTATTGTTTAAAAGCTGTTGCATAAACACCCTGCTACTTAAGATTCATTTGTGGTCTTTTAAGACGCAGCCCAGTTGTGCGGGCGAGAATACTGCCTCTTTGTTTGTTTCATTTGTGCAGCTCCATGCTGTATATGTGAGAGTGTGGTTCATTAAGTTCAGATTATCGCTGTGTAGCTTGTGAAGGAATTTGGAATAAACAAAAGATTAGGATTTTAGCACTTTCAGATACCACAGGGATTATCTCACCTTGCCGTGATTTTTGTGAATTTGCCTGAATGTTCTGCATGTGTCTCTGTCGCATGTGTTTGTGTTTGTATATTTGGGCTTATTTTTATTTCATCCATTCTTGAGAATTGGGACAAATCATGTCCTAACCAATACCAACACTCGAATTCAATTGTTGTGAACATGTATTCTTTAAAGATTGCATATGAATGTTTTGCAATTTAATTCTTTAAATTTCTAAACATGCTCTGTGCCAGAAAAAAACCTTTGATCCAGACAACAATTCACAACCTCAAAAAAATCTAAACCCCTGTCTCACATCCTGGTTTAAAAAAGGTGGGAATACTGCTCAAGCACTGGTAGATTTTTTGATAGATTCATTAAATAATATTACTATCGGATGTGTCTCAGCCACAACATGTCAACCCTGTAAAATACAGTTTTGTCCCAATTCTCAAGAGCGAGTGATTTTCTGTCCCACCTCGGAGGCTGACAGCATGGCTCTCTGTGTGTCTTGCAGGTGTCTGTATGGCTGGCAGGGCCAGTACTGTGACAAGTGCATCCCCCACCCTGGCTGTGTACATGGCACCTGTGTAGAGCCCTGGCAGTGCCTGTGTGACACCAACTGGGGCGGCCACCTTTGCGATAAAGGTTAATTCCCGTCTCTGATTTCAGTTGCATTGGCTGTAGGAGCGGCCCGTGTTGTGTGAAAACAAACTAAAGCTGTGTGAAACGCTCCTGTTCCCAGATCTAAACTACTGCGGCACTCACCAGCCATGCCTGAACGGAGGGACGTGCATCAACACAGGACCTGACAAGTACCAGTGTACCTGCGCTGAGGGCTACTCTGGTGCCAACTGTGAGAGAGGTTAGTGATCTTATGCAAGATAATTGTTTGCTAGCAAAGCTTAAAGGGCCACTCCCCTGTTTTACAGATAAGATTCAATTTATTTTAAACAATGTACAGACTCATAAAAACATATTCCCTTTAAATCACCACGTATGACCCACTGTAAATGTGTGGTGGGGGCGACTGTGTCTGCAGAGACTCTGCCCTCTGCCTGTATTTTCTTACTATTTTGCTGTGCTCAGGAGGATTTACAAACCCAAAACATTGGTATTTGACGTCCTCGGAAGGAGACACAACAATAAACTATCTTTCTGTTGTGTTTACACCTTGGACAAATCCTACTGATTCTACCTTTTTAATTTCTTCTGTTGCTCTGTAGGGAGCTTCTAAAGTCTTGAGAAAATAACCCTGATTATGTTGTCTGGGTATCTGGGATTGAGCTTGAGCTGCATTATGAACTGGGGTTGTGGTGTTTGAAATATCTGGCATTAACCACGTGTGAAGGTGATCAAGTTGCATAATGGGAAACCAGTCTTTTTAGATGTTGACACATGAGAGGAACTAAACGTCTTCTGCTGTGTCTTTGTTTAATCTGTCTATTGATTTGTATTGTGATTCCACAAGTATTAAGGGTTATTGTGATTTTATTTTTACTTTTTAAACACTAGACCATGGGAAAAAGTTGAATCATACACTTCTAGACACTGGATATCATGAATCAAATTTCTGGAAACGATGCACATCATGTCAGTCCTTTTTTTCCGGGTTTTATTTCAGCAGCATCATTGCTGTATACAAAAGTGGTAAATGAAATACTTTCTGAAGCAAACTTATACATGTAGCTGTTCCTTCTTAGCAAGCTGGTACCATAAGACAATAATAAATATAGTAAGATTTTGTTAGGGCAAAATGAATAGAGCCTGGCAGTTCTTTTTTTTAAACCCGTTTTGAGTTTTAATCCCCTTTGAGGTTGTTGTAGCTGGTCAGTGTGGAGTGTTGAAACCAGAGTAACAGATTGAGTTGGTAATGTGAAGTCAGCAGCTCTTAGTGTTTCCACAGAGCAGAGGAAATTTATACCTGAAACTCTGAGCACACATATCGTTTTATCTTGAGCATGTGAAGGAAAATGGATCCGTTTGTGAAAATATTACCACGATCATGATGCTAATTTCCGTTGAAAGCTATAATGGAACTGTGGCACCCCGACTACATTTGGAACCTAAAATTAAAAGATGATTTTAATCTCATGGGTCGAGTGAGAAGGGTTGGGGCTCGCTGAGTTTACAGACAAGAGGTCAGAGGTGCCTTGAGTTTGTAATCAGAGAAGGTGGCAACTCGGTAATAATCTGTTTCCACTCCAGCTTGAGTGGCCCCCGAGTCAGGTAATCCACCAGTTTGATCTTCAGGGCCCGCCGGTCATCCCTCCGCTCCTCTGGCACTCAAGACTGATGGGTGTGGTGCGAAGGTTCAGCTGCTGCGAACACTTACCGTCGAGATGATGTTTTTTTCCTCATTAAATCTGAGCCTCGCGGGGTGCTGACAGCTTAACTGCGGAGATGTCAGGAAACCGTGCCCTTCGTAACAGGAGGTCCTCAGACCAGGGGATACGTCAGGCCATTGTAACACAGAGGCCCGAGGGTGCAGCGCTGCATCCTCTTCCCTCCCTCCTCCATACCGAGAGCTGTCCGCTGAACACCTTCAACTGCCTAGTTATACCCTGAGTGAATCATTCATTTTTGATTCATTTGGGACCCACTCATCCTGAACTCGTCCATAAAGGAGAACCCCCCCTTCACTCCCGCTCGCCCTCCCGCCAGTCTCTCATCTTGTGCCGCCTCTCAGAAGAAGAATGGCGGGGAGTCAGAGGGAAGTCACGGTGCGTTGGTCAGGTCAACTTAGCATGAAAGATGATTTCCTGGTGGTGTGGTCTGCCGGCCGGGTAATGAGAGTGAGATGGGGGGGGATTTTGAGCGGGCTTTTGGGGCATGAGGGGAGGAGGGGTGGGGTAGGTGATGGGTGAGGGAAGGAGTCGACCCCTGAGTGTGTGCTCTGCTGACAGAGGTCCTGTGCAGAGGAGTGAGGTTTCCAAGGGATGAGAGTCAGAAGCAGAAATGCACTTTTGCATCTGATTTGTTTTCTTGTGAATAATAAAGCAAATGTAGACCACATGATGTCACAGAGAAATATACTCATGGCAGCTACAAAAGCAAAAATACATTAATCTAAATATCAGGTCGGCGGCCAAAAAGGCGAAGGTTCGTCCAACGCGGTACATTTTACAAATTTGATCATAAAGTAAGTGTCATAAATTGACCAAAAGGTCTATCCAAGGGTGTATTTTTCCTCTTCAAATGACTCACAAGGGTGTGTGTGACCTGATTTTTCAAAAAATGTTCTTTCTCGTTCCAGCGGAACATGCCTGTCTGTCCAATCCATGCTCTAATGGAGGGAGCTGTTCAGAAACCAGTCAAGGCTACGAATGTCAGTGTGCGCCAGGCTGGAGCGGCCCCTCCTGCACTATCAGTAAGACTGCACTCAACCTGCGCCCATTAAAACTATCATGTCTAACATTTCTGCATTAAAATGTCAAAAAAACTTTAGACATATGTTGTATATTTTGTTGAGTTGTGTACTTGCGTCATCCCAAATGTTTCCCAAAATGTTCAAACGCAGAGAAATCGTAATTTATTCGAGGTAACGGTGCATTTGCTGCTAGTTGCTATAACTTCCAGGAAAATGGGGAATGCGTCAGAGAGTGAGCATAAATGTGAATAAAACTTTACAGGGTTTCTGCAGGTTTCAGCAGTTTCAATTTAAGACTTTTTATGACCTTTTTAAGACCAGTATGAATGTAAATTAAGACTGTTTCACATCTGTACAGAACTTGTACTTGACCCATATATGATGAAAGAATCAATTTCAACTTATTACTTTTAGAAGTAGCCATTTTTCTTATGAGAGGAGAAACCATGCAGGCCCACACACCACATCTTAACAGCCTAGCTGGGTCTGCTTTGATAAATTCTGACCAGGCTTATTTCCCACAATGATGCTTTTAAAAACAAGACTGAAATTAATGCAGTTCTATTAAAGTGGCATCAAGGATTCAAGGATATTTATTGTCATTATACAACACAGGGTTCTACAGTGAAATTAGAGTTCCTTTATAATATACAGGAAATTCAACATATATACAGACAATTAATTAAATTCAGAATGGAAGAGAAGCTGGTAAAAATATAAAACAAAATAAATACATATATACATACACACAAAGTTCAACAACTGGGAAACTTTGTCCATCAACTTTGACTGTTTGAACACAAAGCATCATCCATGTAAAAACAGAGTCCTCCTCCCTTCGTCCTGCAGGAGTCTGACATTTTATACATGTTGCAGCCTTAATTAAACATAACGATTAACTCAAGTCTGCTAATAAATGACACAGTTTGTACAGGGGCAAGTAAAAAATGACTTTGGGAAAAGAAACATCTACTTTGGACTTGTTGTGTTGAATAAACAGATTTGACTTCTTCTTCTTCAGATGTTGACGACTGCTCTCCAAACCCCTGTAATCACGGAGGCACCTGCCAGGATCTGGTTAACGGTTACAAATGTCACTGTCCTTCACAGTGGACGGGGAAGACATGTCTGATCGGTGAGCCACACTGCCTGTTCTCCTCTTTACCACCACTTCACGCCTGTCAGCTGCACGTGCAAATGCCACAAACCCTTTCTCTCCCTCTCTAGATGCCAACGAATGCGATAGCAAGCCCTGTGTCAATGCCAACTCGTGCCGCAACCTCATTGGTGGATACTTCTGCGAGTGTGTGCCTGGTTGGACGGGGCAGAACTGCGACAACAGTGAGTTGAAGGCTGTCAGCTGCAGCTGTCCAGCGCCTGCCTCCTTTCCTTCTTTGTCCGTGTTCATTCAGTACAAATGAAGCTGAATTGAAGGCGTGAAGCAAACAGTTGGACAAGTGCAGCCTTTTCCTGCAGTGTAAATGAATCTGCTGTATCATTATTAGCCCTGTGTGTGGCCAAGGCCCGCGGTGATTAGATGTGGCTCAAAACAATCCCAGGACTAGTTTCACTTGGCAGCAGACAGGATTGCTCAATACTCTGTGTTGCACTGATTCTGCAGCCCCGTTATCCAACTCTTGCAGAGCGCTCTGTAGCTCCGACAATGTTTTTAAAGGCCCCTAGCATGGGAAACATAAAGCACAGACTTGTTTTCAAAGACAGACTATTTAGTCAAGCTGTTGAGAATTAATCCTCAGATTTGTTTTCCTGTGCAGATATAAACGACTGCAAGGACCAGTGCCAGAATGGGGGAACTTGCAAGGTACGTGTCGGGTCAAAAACCATCCAGCTTTATCTGGTATCGCTGCTTTTGTTTGCCAGCTTGTTTGTTTGTTTTATTGTCTTTTTTTCTCTTAGCCTGAGACATTTACAGCGGTTATATAAATAGCTGCTGTAAACTGTTCTCTCCAAACCGACAGTGGAATTGTTGTGGAATTCCTCTCTGAAATCAAATCTGAGGGGAGTGGGTTCAGAGGGGTTTCTAAGGGAGGGACACACAAGTTTCTTGACCACACTAGATTGAATTACCATAAACATTATTGTGTTGAGCCCGTGCCAGGAAAATGTGTTGAAATAATTGCAGAGCTGTGATAATGTTCCTCCAAACTTGTCGCGGCCCTTCCCCCCCTCCCTCTCAGCCTCGCTGGTTTGACAGTTATTGTTTGGACCCCGCCCTGTCAGAGCAGTTAATCAAATTTGCGGGTGCGTGAGGTTAACCCCGGTTTCTCTCGTTCTCAGGACTTGGTGAACGGCTATCGCTGCGTGTGCCCGCCTGGCTTCGCCGGCGAGCACTGCGAGAGGGACATCGACGAGTGTGCGAGCTCGCCGTGCCTGAATGGTGGACGCTGTCAGGATGAAGTGAATGGTTTCCAGTGTCTGTGTCTGGCTGGTTTTTCAGGAAATCTCTGCCAGGTGAGACACATCTCCCACCGCTATCACAGACACAATTAAACACACATGCGAGCATCCTCCCTGCTATCATTTAGCATCTTAAGCCCTTGCCCTCCTCTTAGTCCCCTTTCTGCCAGCAGTGCTGTATCTTTGGGTTCGTTGTAAAGTTTTCCTGCCCCACCCTCTTAAATGGCTGTTGTTCCACAGTCCTCCTTTTTAAAAGGGAGTGCTTTGTTGAAGCTGCTCCTGGCTACAGCGGGATACATTCCTCAGTGCTGAAGCCCAGACTCAGAGGACGGCTCCTATGTCTCTGCCTTGTTTTTCCCCTTCCTCCAAGTGCTGTGCGTGTGTTGTTTCCTGGCACAGCCTGTAGGGAGGATGCTGTGGGTTTTGCTCTGTTTAGTGTAGCAGAAACTATGTCAGCTATCAGGTTCACCGCTCTCTATTCAATACCTTTTCTGCCCTAGCTGGATATCGATTACTGCTCTCCCAACCCGTGTCAGAACGGAGCGCCCTGCTTCAACCTGGCCACAGACTACTACTGCGCCTGCCCGGAGGACTACGAGGGCAAAAACTGCTCCCACCTCAAAGACCACTGTCGCACCACCACGTGTAAAGGTACGTCTCCTGCCGACAAGAACCGCAAGCTTCTCGCTCTTTGTCTTTTTCCAGAGCGTTTCTGTAAGGTGATCTGTGTAGCGTGCTGCAGTAAAATGCTGAATAAGGCCAGGTCTTCACCATTTGCCTGAACACTTTGCCCACACTTTTCCCATGAGGGCAATACCTATGTTTTAGTTTCATGCACTGAAGTTTCTTGGCCAAGGTGAGCAGTTTTTTGGTGAGTGTAGCTCCCTTGATGGATGCCCCCCTCCATCTCCTCAGCAAAGCTTTTCCAGTGATTCTCCCCCTCCTCTGCGTTCCTTGAAAATCTGGCAACAGGCTGATAGCACTGTGTGTGTTCTTGGTAATGACTTGGTGGGCTACCTCTTCTTTTTCCCCCTCAATGAATGTGCACATTTTTCTGTGTGTGTAATTGAGTGAGTGGACCAACCACGGAGTCAGATACCAGACGGTGAGATTCTCTCTGCTCTTGGCAAGAATTAAGTGATTACAGGGGAGCAAATTCACCCCGCTCGCCTAACCTGATCAGACAGGGGGAAAGGAAGGGATTTCAGAGCAGAGTGAAAAAGATCACTCTGAATTGCTTATGAAAGCAGAACAGCTTATCGCTGTTTCTTCTATCATTCAGATAGATACTGTTTTTCTCACTGGATGGGAAGTTTGTTGCCATTTTTAATCTGTAAAAGCTTGTTGGCCTGTAGATCACTATTCTTTAAAGGACCAGTGCATAGAACCTATGGTGGCAGCAGAAGTTGCGCAAAACATAAAAAAGGCTGTATTTAGAGTCAGTTTTTGGTTTATAAGTGTTGAGCTGTTGTAGAAACATGGCGGTGCAACATGGCGGCCTCTGTGGAGGAGGACCTGCTCCCTCTGTAGATATAAATGGCTCATTCTAAGGTAACGAAAACACAACAATTTTTATTTTCAGGTGATTATACACCAGTGATACCTGTTCTTTCATTTTGGTGGTATATCACCATGCTGAACTGGCAAGTCCGTCAAATACGCCATGTTCAACTTCACCACATCATGGACTGTCTGGGTTGTAGCTGCTGTGGTAATGGGCCAATCGCACGTCTCAGTAAATCAAAGAACGCTTGCGGTGACTGGCTGTTTTACAAATACTCCTTTTTTTTCCCCTTTTGTACAAAAAGGACTGAATATAGATATTGTTTGACTGGAGAACTTTCGATACTACTTGACACTGGTCCACTTGAGTATTGAGTTTGACCCAACAAACCACTTTGTGGAAGTGGCTTGTTACAAAAGATTAGATGTGCAACAAACCACCGTAATATTTAATAAGTGCAAGAAGACTGTCACAACAAAAGAGACAAGCACAACAAACTAATTTTTATCACCTGAAGCACAAGCACCCGGTTGAGTAGGACAGACAAAAATGGCCTTAAACCAGAGATCTTCCAAATAGATTTCAGAGGGATAATACGATCTGTCCTGTTTTCTTGTGAAAGAAGCCGCTAACTAGCTAGCTTTGAGTTCATTGAAGCGGACAGCTTTGCAGAGTCATGCAGTTACAACTTAATGACATTTCATAAAAGTCTAAAGCAGCAGCGACAATAAATGTAACAGAAACACTCGACAGTTTTAGGTGGCTGGAAGAACATTGTGAGCCAAAAACAATAGTCGTTATTCCACTGCACGGTGCATTTGGGATCAAAGCTGCCACATAGTCTGAAACACAGGAAAGTTGATAAAGATATGATATTTATTTTTCACTTGTCTGATTGGACAACTGCACGAGGTATTCCACTTGCCCCGAACACAGAGTTTACCTGCCCTGGGAAGACAGTACTGTCGGGGCCTGTATGAGTTCAAAACCAAAAATATTTTTCAGTATTTCTTCACATCTTCAGGAACATCATTGTGAGAGAATACCCTGAAATATTGTGATATTATTTTAGGGACATATTGCCCTCCCCTAATAGAATTGAACTTATGACTGTTATATTCAATTTCTGCCATTAAGTCCCCATGCATCTTAAAAGTTTGTTGGCTCTCTTCCTCCTTTTGTGGCTGAGTAGAACTTGCTAAACTAAATTCCCTTCTTGTTACAAGCCGCATTTTTAATGATTCGGAACGAGTGTTTGTTCACACGTCTCTTCAATAGTTTCACTGTCTGTCTCTCCTCTTAACAGTGATTGACAGCTGTACAGTTGCCGTGGCGTCCAACAGCACACCGGGAGGAGAGCGCTACATTTCATCGAATGTGTGCGGACCTCACGGCCGCTGCCGGAGCCAGGCTGGTGGCCAATTCAGCTGCGAGTGCCAGGAGGGCTTCAGAGGCACCTACTGTCACGAGAGTAAGACCCGATTCTGCAGAACAGAATGCAAATCGCAAAAAACATTCTCAATCTCCCATTTATCTTATCTTTTCACTTTTATTTTAAAAATCAGACATCAACGACTGCGAGAGTAATCCGTGCCGCAACGGAGGCACCTGCATCGACAAAGTGAGCGTGTACCAGTGCATCTGCGGCGACGGTTGGGAGGGCGACCACTGCGAGATCAGTGAGTAGTACTATTTGTCCTGTGACCTAAAAACTGGGACTGTTCATCATGAAATAGTCTGTTTGATGATGTGTTGGATGTACCGCCCATAAATCACACTCCTGTCCGATGTTTCCACCAGACATCGATGACTGCAGCACCAACCCCTGTCATAATGGAGGGACATGTCGAGACCTGGTGACTGATTTCTTTTGCGAGTGCAAGAATGGCTGGAAGGGAAAGACGTGCCACTCCCGTAAGAGCCCTATTTTTGTTTTTTCCACACCCATGTAGTCTGCCTGTGCAGGCTCATGGTATGCGCTTATGGCTGTACATAATTACCCCCATCTTTCTATACAATATGTGTGTGTTTATTCAGATTCACGTGAGTTCACAGCTTTAAAGGCAAACTTTTAAGATTTTAAACGCTCCCCCCAGGCGAAAGTCAGTGCGATGAAGCCACATGCAACAACGGAGGCACCTGCCATGACGAGGGTGACACGTTCCAGTGCAAGTGTTCCCCAGGCTGGGAGGGTACGACATGCAACATAGGTGAGTCAACACAGTCACGGCGGTTTGGTTTCATGTCTCATATTTACGCAAACACACACACCACACTGAGAAGATTGCTGAGTGGGAGAGCTCCGTCTCGTCTCCGATATTAATCAGATCTGTCAGATCTGCGAGGTCCACAAACAGTTTTTATCCCTTCACTCTGTCAACGCTCCCCCCCTCACCCGTCTCGCTCCTCGCCCATTTCTCCCTCTCATGTGAGTGCTGACAGATATCCGCTTAAAATCCCTGATTGCACTGACAATACACTTCAAAGACGTGGAATGCAGATTCCCTCAGAGAAAACGGAAACCTGGTGGAAAAAAGACAAACCAGCAGCAGTTTTGTGTGACTGTTTAAGGTTCATAAGCGCTGATTTAACTGATAATCCTCTATCATTCTTGAGAATTAGGGGGGAAAAAGTATGGGTTTTGATTTTTACTCCTCAATCATGCTTAGAAAATATACTTTGAAAGATCAAACTTTGCTGTTAAACCTTGTAGCGGACCAACGTCCTAGTGATGTTTTAATTAAATAGCACTTTTTGCAGTTTTTGTTTATGTCAACTCATTTCTATATATCCTCATGAACATATATTTAATGAATAGAATAGAAAAAAAAAATCTTAACTTTGATTTAGAAGGGCTGCAGAGTTTACATGTTGTGGTTGAGACGCATCTGATAGCATTATTTAATATTTGATTTGAGTTTACCTACGCTTAAGCAGTATTCCCGCTTTGAACTGATTTTTAAATTTTCTTTATGAATTCTTGTCTGGGTCAGAAAAAAATAAAGCAAAACATTTTATAAATTACATGTGGTTTCATATATATAAAAGAATAAATGTTCACCTCAAAAAAAGAAAAAAGAAAAAAAAGAATGGAATTAGATTGCAAGTAGTAATGTTTTTTTAAGGTTTTTTGGCAGGACGTGATTTGTCCCAGTTCTCAAGAATGGGAGGGAAAACTTGTTGACAAAACTTCCCTTTGTGTTTCTCTCTTTCTCAGCCAAAAACTCAAGTTGTCTTCCAAACCCGTGTGAGAACGGAGGTACCTGTGTGGTGACCGGGGAGTCATTCACCTGCGTCTGCAAAGAGGGCTGGGAGGGTCCCACATGCACGCAGAGTAAGTGTTCTTTAAAGGGGAATGTGGATGGGATAAGGGTGGACAGTTATTGCTATTAAATGATGATAAACCTCCTGCTACCCAGTGCAGAGGTGAAGTCCTGCATCTGATTAAATCAGACTCTCCCATCTCCTCTTGATCTCTACCTTTTTTCTTTCTTTAAAAAAAAAAAAAAATCTCTTTCCTCTCTCCCGGGCTGCTGCCGGCCATGAGAGGAGAAAGAAGAGGAGGAGGGAGAAAGGGGCTCAGGAAAGTGGAGACAGATGTTTCTCCCCCCCCCCCCCCCCCCCCCCCCCCCCCCCCCCCTCCACCCTCCTCCTCCTTGTCCAACACACACCCCTCTCTCCCCTCTCGTCGCTGCATTCCTGTCCAAACAGTGACATGTCGGCTTGTTCTGCAGCCCTCCTCCATTTCCCTGGCTTCCCTGTATGCATGTTCTCCAAAACATAAATTCCCCGACTTTTGTAAAGGGAGGGAGAAACAGCCGGGGTGGGAATCTGGGTGTGGAGGTGTTGTCGGTGGTGATGGTGCTGGGTGGGTGGCTGGGGGGGAGCTTGAACTCATTTTTGATTGTTTTGCTCTATGCTCTTAATAAGGCAGAATAATCAGGCGGTGCGGCGTCCAGCCCAACACGCCTCTGCACACGCAAGCTCAGACGTGCTCTTCGCTGTCATGTGCGCCAAACAGTCATACATGAAAGAGAAGAAAAAAACAACACACTCACTACTTTCTGTCTCCCTCCTCCTCCTTTCTCTATTTTTTTTTTTTCTCTTTCAGATACCAACGACTGCAGTCCCCACCCATGGTAAGTGGAAGCCAAACATTTCCTGTAGATTTAGACAGATGTAAACAGGGCACTCCTCCTTCGTCGGTAGTTTCTCACCTGCAGGCTTTCTCTCTCTCTCTCTCTCTCTCTCGCCGTGTCTCTGCTGAGAACCAGGCGTGCACCCATCCCCGTCATTCCTAGGATGCAATCAGCTAACACTCTTTTGTTAACTCCCTGGCACGTCTCTTATTTAACCACACACCACTGGAGCTAACTCCCAAAGTCGTGCACCAATAAAAAGAAACAGGTCTGATTGCCCTAAAGGAGTAGTTCAGATTATATGATGTAGGGTTGTATGGATAGTCAGTGTATTAGCTACAGTAGATGATGATCGGCATGCCCCAGCAGCAAAATATGTTAGCCACTTCAAAAAGGTCCACCTAAAAGAAATCATTATCAGTTTAAGTTTACACTAATTTAGAATATTTTCAACACTACTTTGCCACCAGACAGCTTTTTCCAATGTCATTAGAGAAGCCAAATATCGCCCTCTCCAAACCAACCAAACTCTGTAGGCAAAATCAGCCATTTTACCTACAGAAGATGGGAGTTGCTGGTCTATCACTGCCTCGATTGATTTGTTTGTTTGTTTGTTTTTTGTTATTGTGTGACTTTGGAGAATCCCAGCTAATCTTTTAAAACACAAAAGAACACAAACAAACTAATCAGTTGAGGCAGCGGTAGACCAGCAACTCTTCTGTATCCTACAAGGTAAAATGACTCATTTTCCCTATGGAGTTTGGTTAGTTTGGACAGCAGTTTGCTGCCAGATAAGGCTGTCTGATAGCTAAGTAAAAGTTGTGAAAGTATCCTAATATAGCATACACTGGAGAGAAAATTGCAGCCTGAAATGGTTTGATAGCAAAGCAGCGTCTGTGAAACAAGCCTGGGGGCGGGGATCCTGAAATACAAAGTGAAGTCTCACCACCCACTTTCCTTTTTTTTTTCTGCAGCTACAACAGCGGAACCTGCGTCGACGGGGATAACTGGTACCGCTGCGAGTGCGCCCCAGGCTTCGCCGGTCCAGACTGTCGGATCAGTGAGTATTAACCCTGCCTCCCCGCTCCTCCCTGATCCCTGTTTGAGTCAGGCCCAGGCCGCGGGACGGTCGCAGTCGCTCCAAATGGAAGGTCTAGCCGGCCAATTATCTGTGCGTTGGGCTGCAGGCCAGGCCGAGCCATTTCGGTGTCACTCCACCGGGCCTTGCTGCTGTCCCCGGGGGAAACCGGCTTAGCAGGCCAACAGCTAATCAGCCATGCTCTCTGACACTGATTACACAGATTGTTTTCCCTCTTAAAGGCTTTCAGATGGCCACATTCTTTCCCATTGCAAACCCTTTGTTCTGCTAAGTCCAGCCCTTAGCTCCTGCATACCTGCTAATGATGCTGCCTTTAATAAAGCTGCATGGGGCAAAAACGTCCAGGGCTGATTTAAAGCATGTTTGCTTGTTTTTATTAACTGGCGTGTATGTGTATGTACTGTTCAAATGACACATGACCTCAGTGAATTTAGCTTAGGAATTAGATTTGTGTGCCGACTGCTTAACCCAATATTTGTGTGCTGTCTGGCTGTGCTCTTTATCCCAAAAGGGAGCCGTTTCTTACCTCTCGCCTCTCTCCTCTGTGACAGATATTAATGAGTGCCAGTCCTCTCTGTGTGCCTTTGGCTCCACCTGTGTGGATGAGATCAACGGGTATCGCTGCCTGTGTCCACCAGACAGGACCGGTCCCCACTGTCAAGAAGGTACAAGTCTTCACTAGTGCATAAAGGACAACTCCACATAAAAAAACACACCTTTTGTGTTATATTTCTAACACTGTGGTTGTGTTTCACACAGTGACAAGAAAACCCTGCTCTGTCAATGGACACGTCACCCCTGATGGAGTCAAATGGGACGAAGACTGCAACACTTGCCACTGTTCTAATGGGAAAGTTGTGTGCACAAAGGTATGTCTAAACAAACTAACTCTGCTTACGCACTGAGGCTGGGTTGCACCAACAAGGGCTGCCTTGGCTGAGATGAACTGAGAGTTTTATGATGCCTCTCTTCTTTCTATTGCTCCAGTAGATCTGTTAAATGTGTCTGCCAGCTGCTGTCAGGCAGTCTCTTAAGTCCACCAAGAAGTTTTTTTCTCAAAGGAGGAGAAATTAGAGTTTCTCTGCTGAGCCATCATGGGAAAACTGACTAAGCTAACTAAGCTTTTAGCGAGCTGACAAACAATATTAAGTTCAGTTAACTGTTTAAGTAGATATCAAGTAATTATAACTTTTATGTTTTCTTAGCTAGCTAGCAAACAATGGATTGTTTTGTTAAGGTATACAGAGCAGCCAAAAACTAATGGTTTAGATAAATCAAATAGAGTTACAAAACTGAGATTTGTTTTTAATTGTGCAACAGAGCCCTCCTAAACTTTAAATCTGGATTTGCTCATTTTGCTAAACTCTGACTAGAACTGATCTTAGATTAAATTAATCTTTGTCGGTGCAACCCAGTCTATATGTACAAATGATGTCCAGGTGAAGTATTTGTGATGGTTCTGTGCAGCTGTGAAGCACATGATGTCATTGTTTGGGGCTGTGGAGGTGAACCGTGCAGTAAATAGCAACAGACTAAAAGATTCTCTGGGTGGTTAAAACTTGACTGTCATTAGAGATTGCAGGTAGTGCCACGTCGGGCCACAACAACAATCACACACACACTCACACACAGGGTGGTGTTGGTTTGGGAGTGTCAAATTCCTTGCAGAGATGATGCAGTTTGTTTTGAAAAGAAACACAAA
Organism: Lutjanus campechanus; assembly: GCA_027495735.1. Lineage (NCBI taxonomy): Eukaryota > Metazoa > Chordata > Actinopteri > Lutjaniformes > Lutjanidae > Lutjanus > Lutjanus campechanus. The sequence continues at coordinate 33,414 of JAJHUR010097283.1, forward strand.
GCCACTGTTTAGAAATAGGTGTCAGATGCCAGTTCAGAATTTCCCAAAGTTCCAGTGGGTGAAGATTGGGTGATGTTCAGTAGAGGCCTGAAGTGGTGCTATCACTCTCCTGCTCGTCTAACCACCTGATGAACAATGGCGCCTCGCTGGTATCGCTCCCCTCAGGAGGAAAATGCATCATGGGGTGAAAATGATCACTGGCTTGTGAGGTAGCATGTTAAACATGGTCTGATATGGGAACACAATTATCTGGGTTTTAACGTACCTTCGCTAACAGTAGCTTGTGTGTTTCCTGCACATTACAGAAGCATAACTTGACATGCAATAGAAATGAATCAATACAGAGCCACTATTATGCCTGACTGGGAAAACCGGTGCCATTGATTCGATTTTTCTAATCTGTTTACAGTCCTGTTTAGGGATGGGCATTAAATCTCTGGTGTTCAGTGCTACAGAGGCATTTCAGTCAGTACCATAAAACTGATGTTTTGTGCCAGATTTTGGCTTTTGACAACTTAATATTTTTAAAAATGTATTCTTTGATCTGAGTTTCTGATTTCAAATCAGACTTTTGCCGGTTTACGACTACTTTACTGTAGTCCCAGCTTTTGTGCAGCTGCTTACGTATGTAAACATTCAACATTTGAGAACTTGTTAAAAAAGGGTTTCACAGAAAAACATATTTTATATTATTTGATGTAAAGTATCAACAAGAGACTACAGCTGAGAACGTGATGCTACATTCAAGTGTTTCATGGATCATACCATTCCTCAGCTGGAATGTCATTCTTCTGATTTTGGTGTGTTTGTGAGCTATAAGGTTGTAATATAGAATAATTCATTTGAGTTGCATTTTTCTTCATAATTCAAAAGCACCTTGTTCCAGGGAGAATACAGTCACACTCTATTCTCAGAGTTCAAAGTAAGCTCACCAAAAGGCTCGGCATTTCTAACAAAGTATGCTTTATTTGTAAATGAAGTGCACCTGGGGGGTATTTCACAAAGAAGCAAAATCTTTTCGGAGCTCAAACTCGGTCAAAAAAAGCAAGCACAAAATTATAAATGATATAAGTGCACAGAGCAGCATTGATAAATGCCAATAAAGTGGTTTGTAATGACAAAAAAAAACAGACAAAAAAATACAAGCTAAATAATAAAACATTCAGATGTACATGTATGACGTTTGCACTGGGATTGGTGGAAGTCACAGAAAGGTACGATGATTAGTCAGACTTGTGGAAAAGTTGCGCTGATAGGACACAATTGAGTGGTCGTGCAGAATTCATGGAGACTGGTTGAATTGTTGCAATCGCAACATCCCAACTTCCTAGAGGGACTGACAAAGACACTGCCAACATGCTGATGTTTAGCAGGTTTTCCATGTTAATGCACAACAGAAGCTGATGGGACGGTCATTAGTTTTGGTCATTAAGTGAAATATACAGTTATTACATCCTGAGGGGGACATGAATGTCTGCTGACCGCCTGTACAAAGTTTCATGTCGATCTACTCAGTAGTTTTTGAGATATTTCAGTCTGAGCCAAAAATGATGGACAGAAAGACTTAAAGACTTGTTCTCCATGAAATCGGATGAAACAAAACTGTATTTACATTTTCCCGGGTAAAGCTGAGTGGTACAGTAAGTAGTCCGTTAGCAATACATTAGAAAGAGGAGATTTTTCTTTTGACAATTTTATGTTTTGTGGTCATGGTGGGGGAACCACAACCACGTTTGTCCTTAAGTGCCTCCAAAACCAACAAAATATTAAAGTTTCTTGTAGTAACGTCAAAGAAAAGTGTGTGATATCATCATCTCAACACTGTTTCCCCCGCGTGTTTTTCTCTGCAGATGCGTTGTGGTCCTACATCCTGCCACCTGGGTGCCAAAGGCCGTGGCGGGTGTCCTTCAGGCCAGAGCTGCATCCCCATCAGGGAGAGCCACTGCTTCGTCAAGTCTTGCACCGGCCTCGGCGAGTGCTGGCGCTCCAACCCTCCCCCGCCTCCCACCAAATGCCACCCCAGCTCCAGTTACCAGGACAACAGCTGCGCCAACATCACCTTCACCTTCAACAAGGAGACCATGCCTCGAGTAAGTTACCTAGGCACCAGGGGAGGGACAGATTGAATTAAAGGGTCATTTTTCATGCCTCTCCTCCACCACCACCACCACCACCACTCTTAAATGAAAGGGAGCAGCAAACTGTGAAAGATCAGGTTTTCAGAAGTGCTCCACCATCCGTCCTGGCCAGGAGGCTTTCTAGTCTTAAGACAATTCAGTCACGTATCCAAATGTTCCAGGAGGAAAAACTGTGGGAATATTTCTCTCTCCTCTCTGTTTTTGTTGACTGCATCCAATTTTTTTTGTGTTCATGAGAATCAGGCATTCAGGACTTTGCAGCTCATGCCAATCCCCTCTTAACCCGACCGCACTGCAAGATTAATTTCGGGATCATATGGATCCGAGCTGAACAGGACCACTGGCGACTCTGTCACCACATAGGATCATCACTCGCCAGTTCCCTAACAAGCATGACAGCAGATAGTGACAAGCATATGAGCCTGTGGTCTTTAATCTAAATGAGGTGGATCCCAACCAGATAGCATGTTGAACCTACTGCCAACGCAGTCCCAGCGCTTCCTTTTTCTTCCTGATTGCCCTCTTTCTTTTTTCCATGTGCATTAACATTTCTTTTCTTCTTCTTCTTCATGTGCAGGGCTTGACTGTGGAGGATGTGTGCAAGCAGCTGAGGCGTTTGTACGTAGTGAAGAATTTCTCCTTGGAGCATTCTGTGTCCATAACCTGTGACCCCTCATTCTCAAACAGCAACGAGATCCACGTCTGCATCGTAAGTACTTCCTCCCACTCCCAGTCTGCCATATGTTTGTCTGCCTCTATTAATGCATGCTAAAAAAAAAAACTTTGATTTATAGCCTTAAGACATATTCTAATGGGATTTGTGGAGGAGTTAAGTTTGTTTGCTTTGTCATCATTTGACAGCAAGTTGACACGATCACGGGAGACAAAATTTCAAACGTCACTGTCTTCTTGTCACTTGCAGTCTACTGAGGATCATCGCTTGGACCGGAGCCCAATTAAAGAGATCACAGACAGGATAATTGACCTGGTCAGCAAACGCAACGAGAACAACACAATCATCGCTGCCATCATAGAGGCGCGCGTGCCAAGCCCCAGCAAAACTGGTATGAGCCGCCTCCAAACTTTGCCTGTGAAGTTTTTCCAGACTTGCACACACTTGCATGTGTAGAAATCGGCAGAAAGATTTTTTTTTTAATTTGTTTTGTTTTTTTGCTTGAAAAATGTGATAAGAGCCAAGCCCTGAGTGTGACGACAATGCCGCTTACCAAAGAAAATCATGGATGTGTGAAAAATAATTCCTAACCTCCCACGTAACTCGGGCCACCCTGGTCTGCCATCTCATCATCGTGGTTGTGATGGAGCTTAAAAAGAATCTAGCCAACATTTCAATGGAAAGAGCAGAGCCGCTTGGCTACATGGCTTTAGATTGGCTCGTCTTGTGACTGGCTGGACTAGTAAGACTCCCGCATGTGTCCACCATTCATCAACGCAATGACAGCAGACTGCCGCCACGGCCAAGTAGAAGCAGCCTTCTCCCCTGTTCAGGGCTCAGAGGTCAGGTTGCACTGGCAAAAGCATGCTAATGATTTAGCAACCTTGCTTTTTTGTATTGTTTAAAGCTACTACAAGGAGTATTTAACTGGTTATGAAACTGTCTCAGTTTATTACTGATGCCTCTATATGACCCACATCAGCAAAGAAGACCATCTGGCTACTTCTATATAGTTATTCTTGAAGGAGATATGTCCTATTTCCTGTAATAAATCATAAAATGACCAAGATGTGACATCAAAGCTGCAGCCATGGTGCCCTCCTTTGAAATTTCCTGTCATGTTAATTACAATTCAAAATATTGCCCAATTGTCTGCCGAATGACTCTCTGCTTATACGTTGTAACAAAATCCTTAATTATCTTGTCGAAGGAGTAGATGTTTATAAATTGTTAATGGAGTCTGGCAGGCAGTGAGACAGGCAGCCATTAAACCCAAACTCCAGTATGTGTTTTTCAGAGCAGTGGGCTTTTGTTTTCAGGTTAACGGACTTAACTTTACATTGACATACAATTGGAAAATGTAAACGGCTGATCAAAGTACAGTGTAGGACTCATCATTGCTCGTTATTGTTAATTTACCATGTTGCACAAGTCCTGCAGCCTGCATAAGCTTCCTCGAGTCTCTGGAAGATGCAATTGCTACATATTGCTCCTTTTAAGCCTGCCACCAGTTTCAATTTTATTTTTGATGTTACATTTTGTGGTTTTGGTGGAGGAAACACAGCCACAACATGAAAAGTTCCTTGTAGTAGCTTTAACTGATTCTTTTACATTCGTGGTATCTCTCTGACCTGCGTTTGTCCTCTTCTCTGCCACCAGAATACCTAGTGCCACTCCTGAGCTCCATCTTCATCGTAATCTGGGTCCTCGTGCTGGTCTCCATCTTGCTGTGGTGCATGCGCCGCCGGCGGAAACAGAGCAACCACAACGGGACGTCGGCCACCGGCTCGGACGACAACACGACCAACAACGTGCGGGAGCAGCTCAACCAGATCAAGAACCCTATAGAGAAGCACGTGAGCCTCACGGTGGCCATCAAAGACTACGAAAACAAGAACTCCATCATTGCCAAAATAAGGACAAATCATCCCGAGGGGGATGAGGACGACAAGGAGAGGCACTTACAGAAGGGCCGCTTTGCCAAACAGCCAGCATACACACTGGTGGAGAGGGACGAGAAGACGCCCATCTCCAATCCCAACTCCACATCCAAAAACCCTAATTGGACTAATAAACAGGACAACAGAGACTTGGAGACAGCAAACAGCATAAACAGGATGGACTACATTGTATAGCAGACAGCTGTGTTGCTGTGCAACCAAGCCTTATGCCTTCACACCCCGGTGGTGGGTGAAACGGGGGAGCCTTGGCATGTGTAGTTAGTAAACTGTCGTGTCGGTCGTGACCCCACAGTATTTTCAGATATTCCCCGTGTTAATTTAAGTTTTGACAAGCTGGCTTACACTGGCAGTGACAGTTGCTTTGGTTGGCTGGAAACACAAGGCACTGGTATACATTTCACTGTAGGACTAGTGGCAAAAGTGTCCTCCTCTGCATTTCATTTCCCTTTTTTTTTTTAATTTAGTGGACACATGAAAGGGGCTCCTGGTGTTAATTGTTGTACAATGACTAAAAACTACCCGACGTGTTCAACACTAGAGCTAATTACTTTTAGTATGTGTTTGAATTCTTTCTAGTTCCGTTTGGAGAAAGTGCCTTTTCAGCTTTAGACTTCAGCAACTGTCAAATGAGAAAAAAAAAAGATCAACTTTATTATTTATTTTTATTTTTGGGGGGGATGTGGGCGGGGGACGGGAGGGTTCAATGTCAGCAGTTGCTGCCAATATGAAGAATTTATGTGTCGATTTAGAACATGTAGATATGTACATTTTTTTATTAATCATTGTGTATATTTGATTTATTAACTTAATAATCAAGAGCCTTAAGATATCATTCCTTTTTATTTATATGTTCTGTCTAGTTTGAAGGTTTTGATAGCTGTGGAAGCCTACCATTTCTTTCAATGACTTAATTTTTTTTTCAACGCATTCTATAAAAGCCAAAATTTCAAAGACAAAGGATGGGCACTTTTTCGCCTGAAAGAAAGACTTTTTCTTTTGTTTTGTTTTTTTTCCAACACATTTGACATTTCAATATTTGTTGCCAGGACCTTGATTGAAGGCAAGTGAGGTTAGGACAACAAAAGATCACGGCTGCTGCAAGGGACGGACATGGTGGCAGACATATTGCTTGCCACTAATGGATTAATACTTAAGGGAACAAAAAATAAATAAATCCTTCAGCGGCTCCAGTTTAACCCATTGAGACATTTCAAAAGGCTGTCAATACCCACCAACTTGCAAGGCAAGTCCCATCAACATGACCCACCAGAATTCCCATCTGCTTTAGTCAGCGTAATATCATAAGCTAGACCACGAGTACTTGAACAGTAGGGGGGCGATGGGAACACTGTAGAATCAGAACAAATACACTGCCTTGCTTGGCAAGAATCTGCTTTGTTTCTGTGCACATTTGTTTCTTTTAAAAAAAAAAAATGAGGCTCTTAAAGACAAACATGTTTTATCTCATTTGTTAACCCTTTGAGATCATGGCAACATTTTGTCCTATTTTTTTGACTTTGTGTTATGAACTTGAGAATTATGTGTTGATCTGGCAATATATTTTTGAAAGTCATATTTATTAAATATTTTGTATGAAAAGAGAATTAAAGTTGTCTTTGTTCTGGAGAGAGCGAGTGACGCGTCTGTCTGTGATGCATCAAGCCAAACATGTCAGAGCATATGAAAGGTTTCTCATGCAGCTGGCGTGGGAACCGCTGCTGGAGAGACATCATAGACTTGAGCAAGGTCTCTGTCCAAATGTGTTTACAGCTAATTACGTTGTAGCAAGCCATCCTCGTATTAAGTCAAATCCCGGAGACAGAAATACCCTCGCTCCTCATGATCCTCACACAATGTCGGTCTTGTTGGTCTGGTTTAACTAAAGCTTAACTAAAACCTTTCAAGCTAGGCCTGAGAAGTTGTAGCGTGGAGCTGATTTTAAGACTTTACTCTCCTGCAGAATCTGTTTAAAAGGATTAAAGCCAAGATTATTACCACCTTAAACTTATTAGGACTTAAACAGTTGGGTCAGTTTCACTAATCCACCATATTGTCGTCGTCTTGATAAGAACAGAGTTGGCTTCTGCTCGTATTCTCAGGTTACACCCTCTAATGCTGACAGAGAATGGGAACGAGCGCTGGTTTATTAACCCTTAAATGGGCCGGCACATTTTATTTTGGAAAAATTAACTGCTACCTATCATGTCTCATGGCTAAAATAATTTCATGA
>JAJHUR010097289.1:0-17350 GCA_027495735.1 Lutjanus campechanus
GAGTAGGTACTCACCACTATGCCGATGTGATGATGGGTGAAGGTCTTCAGTTCACAAAACAATCCTGGAGTTTTAGGAGAAACAGGGTAGCAGCCTCATCCAGTACAATGGCAGTGAACGGTGACCACGGATAAAACGTTAAAAAAAGAACACAAAACAAACACAAAATGTCTCCATCCTGCTTGTGTGGTGTAATCCAAGTTGCCGCAAGCCGCGACATTAAAAATTAACCGCAAAAGACGCCATTTACGCCATGTTTTTAGCAGAAATGTCAACTGTAGCATGTCGCCGGTAAGTATTAAGTATTCATGCCTCATACAGACACTTGGATTATAGTTGTGCTTACTTTTTTGATGGAGTAGCCTATTTAAATTCACATTGGCGTCTTTGAGGCAGTGTTCCAGCAAATATTTGACATCCTATCTTATGCTTGTGTTTTAAGAGTAGCTCTGTGACATCAATTCTAATGTCACCTTAACCTAAAGTCTATCTTCATACTATTTGTTGCATTCATTTGGAGATTTCAGTTGTCATTATTATGTTCTTGCATCTTATATGGCATCAATACGATACCATATTGTACGTGTATATTTCAAGTCTAAAAATAATACATAAACAGTGTGCTTAAAAGTGGAAAGTACAGTATATAAGTAGTAAACTAACAATATATCCATGAGTTGAGACTTTGTGTTCCTTGCCTATCCACTGTAAGTTTAGTAAACTCATCTTTTTGTTAATTTACCTGAACAAAGTTGTGGCACAGTCCAGTTGCAGTACAAAATAAAACTTAGATATAAACTAGCTGTATACTCAAAGTTTACTACACACATGCTTAGAGTATACTTTCAAAAACTAGAAAGTGGACTACTATTACATAAGTAGTAAACTAAAAGTACATTTAAATTCACTTGCGGGATACTTCAAAGCTTCTTTCATAAACTAAAAATTGACCTAGAAGTACATAACTAGTAAACTAACAGTGTACCTACATTACAGGTTCACTTGTAGTACAGTTCACAGTATAATTGCAGTACAAAATAAAACTTAGATGTAAGCTATTTGTGTAAAGTTTGCTATTCTTATACTTTAGGTACAGTATACTAAACTAAAAAGTGAGTCAATTTATTTCCAATAAGTATTAAAATAGTACACTTAAAAGTATACTACTAGTACAGTGATATTAGTATACTTACTACATAAAGTACACTGTACTTGGAAAATATACTTGAACTTTACTGAGGTACACTTAATAAAATGAACTTGAAGTATACTTCTTGAGGTATGAGGCCACTAGAATACTCACCTTTGCGATGCTGTTCAGAAAATAGCCGGTCAGAAAAAATGGAGAAAGTGAGTGAAAAGACTAGAGGATACCCTGCGCGGTTTTAAAAGGTGACCCCGATCTCCAAGGAACCTTTCGCCGGTGAAAAAGAAGGTTTAAATAAATGCACACAGCTTATACTGTATGTTAGATGTTAACAGGTAAATCTGCCCCTCACGTAAACACCCACCACTACAAGGAGGACTGTGAGTGAGAGGGTGGAGGAATGGGTGGATGCCTGTCCTCCATGCACTTGGACACGCTGCTGTCTCTCAGTAAGGAAGCTGTGTATTCATCTTATGAGGGGAGGATTTCCAGCCATGCTACCCAGCTTCACTGTCAATAGATCTGCCTGGACAGTGATGAAGGCAGTTGGGAAATCAGCAAACATATGTGCATGTAAGATGATGGGCTTTCCAGGTTTTTGTCTACTTGGTTCAGAAGAGTTACTGTTCCTCCACACCCTTCCTCGCCCTATAAGCAAACTGCTAAGTTTCTATCTGACCATTGGTTTCAGATTTTAGGTGAGACAAAATATGCTCAAAACATTTCATAATTACTGGAGTTAAAGATAACTCCAGTCTAAAATATTCTGGTCCAAAATCATTTAATTCAGATGGATTTGCATCTTAAGGTAGTGGGATTGTTTTCCATTACCTTAAAAAAAAAAAAAAAAAATTGTGATTCTAGTGATGCTTGAAAAAGTTTAGTAAATACGGAACACTTCTGTGGTGTATTCCCATCCATTCTATCAGAACCCACAGTGTTTATCTGGGAGAAGGTCAGCATGACATCAATCCATCAATATGACTTTGTTTGTAAAGCACCTTTCATTGTAATCATACAATGTACACACAGTAAAATAGCTGAAAAAAGTCAAGTTAAAATGTGTATATCCATTCTTAATATGAAGAGGTGGGTTAAGTTTGCCTTTAAAGATTTCAGCACATCCAGCTGCCCTCAGATCTTCAGGTGGACTGTTCCAGAGCCTATGAACTAAAAGCAGTTTTACCAAAGGTTTTAATTCTGCACTTCTAAACAACGAACAGACTCGAGGCCGAGGTCCGGTACTGATTCATACACTGAGAGCATGTGAGACATATATGCTAATAGCATCAGCAAACTGTTGTTGGTTTATTTTCACTACATAAATCATATTCATTCCACAGCCCCCAAGTGGATCTCTGCCCAACCAGGGGGGCCCACCCCACAGTTTGAGAACCAGTGATTTATAGTGTATTGCTTCCATAAATGGCTTTATAATGCTCACAGCTCATTAGAAAGGTTGCATATCACGCTGCACATGAAAATATTTTGCCAATAACTCAAAAATTGTTGTGATTTATGAAGTGAGCGTATTCATGCTAGGCATTTTCAGTTTGGTTACAGCACTGCTAAACTTTTCTTAGAACAGAGGTTGCATTTACTCAAAGGTCCAGCGTTTAAGACTTACGGGGATCTGTTGGTAGCCTGTCAGATTTAGTGGCACCTAGTGAGACTGCAGATTAAAAAAAATAGATATGTCTGGAGCCACAGATGTTTTTCATGGAGACTTTTATTTTATTTTATTTGACATCCAGAGCAAGTGAGACTTAAGACTAGCCACCGGCAAAATTCAGAGGAAAATACGCAAAGCTGTAGACTTAGGCCGTGACACACATTTAAAAAAAAATTGCTGTGTATAGGCTACACATTTTTTACAATTGGAGAATGTAAGAATCACGTTTGACTGATAAAAATGACTTAATTTAATTAATACTTAATTTTTTTTTTTTTTTGTTAAAGTCACAGGGGGCCACTGGAGAGGGGCAAAAGAGCTGCATATGGCTCAGGAGCTACAGCTTGCTGACCCCTGGTGTAGAAGAACCAACTATGACCACAAAACTCACGAAAAACTCAAAAAGCTGAATCTAGAGCCAGTGTTTGGTTCGTCCATTCTGGGCTACTGTCGAAACACAGCGGTGCAACATAGCGGCCTCTGTGGAAGAGGAGCTGTGCCCTCTGTAGATATAAAAGGATTCATTCTAAGGTAATGAAAACACCACAATTCTTATTTTCAGGTGGCTATAAACTAATGAAAACACATTTACGACTATTATATTTAATTTCTCCACATTATGCCAATAGATTTTCCTAAATCTGACAAGTTATATAGTTATAAGTTATATGTTTTCTCTGCTGTTATCCCTTTCACCATGTGTAAAAGAATGTGAATTTGCCTTTTTCAAAGCTCCGAGTGGCTTTGAACTGCTCCCTTTGGTCACAAATGTTGTTCTCTAACCATTTGGCTATTGTCATTTCACAAAGACAGCATGATCCAAATGTTAATTTCAAGTCATCAACAGATGCTCTACCTGCTGTCCTCCTCCACCCTGCTGGCTTTCTGCCATTATCATTGCACACGCACATGCTTACTGTTAAATTTTCTTAAGATATCAGACGGCTCCTGTGAATTCTCACCGGTCTCTTATTGTGCAGACTTAAACTGGGCTGTCCTGATATTTTTTTGGTGGCTTGTTTGGCTACAGATTCACGTCCACAAGCGAATTCTAATTTTCTGCCAGACACAACCTCAGGCTATTGTTTGTTTTTGTGCTCATACAAAGAACAAGTCACCCCCCCTGTATCTCAAAACATATACTTCAGGCAATGTTTGCACTTATGAATATTTTTTCCTTTATTGAGACAATTTTAGTAGTAGTTGGTTGTAAAACTGCTCCAGAAGAAAAAGGATTTAATATTTTGGTAAAACAGCGCCCCCCGGGATTAGTGGCAAAAGGCGGTATAACACTCCTCGGTATAACAATCATTCGACTGTGCTGCGGGCTGGTGGGGAGCCAGGTGGAGCTGGCTGTTTAATTATTTAATTATCAGCTGGATGTGACCACTTTCCTCCCGCTGCCAAACTGCGAATGGGCTGAGAAACCTGTGAAAGAAATGTGACATGAAGCCGGCTATGATACAACACAGCAAGTTGGAAATAAAACAACTATCAAAGTAAGGTAACAGGTGTGTCAGCTAACTTTAGGTGCTGTAAGTAAGTGAGCAAGTAAACAAGCAGCAATGGACTTCGGCGAAAAATGATTTTAGAAAACTGTAGCAACAACAGTGGGGAACTAACCAGTGCAAACATGGATATTAACCAGCTGGCCTCCATGAGGAACCAGGGAATGACCTTCATTTTGACAGTGTGAGTACAATAACCCCTCTGTGTGTGTCTCTTGTGAGCTAGCTAGTAAATTGAAATTAGCTTTGCTGTTAAATGGCGTGATGTCTTAACTATCTGCGCAGTTCCTGACGTCACGGAGGTGACAGCTTGAATGTGCAGTGAGGTGCGTTGTTCGCCTGGATGCTTAAGTTGTCAATGTGCCCTCCCGCTGTTCAGGGCCCATCATGTTGATGTGTATGATCTGGGATTGTTTACAGACCATGTTGAGGGTCTAGTAGTTGCTTGTTTTGTCTTTGAACGCTTGAATAATGTCTAAATTAAAGACATACTACGCAGGATTTTCCCCCAAAAAAGCTATAGAAAAATAATTCCTCTAAATCACCACTTATGATCCACTAGAAGTGTGTGGGGTGGTGCCTGTATCTGCAGAGACCCTGCTCCTGCATGACTTTTCTTATTTTCTCATATTTTGCTCTACTTAAGAATCTTACAACGGACCAGAGACCGGAACCGCCCGGTTTTCTGCGTGACCGGCCCTGATGGGTGACATGTGGTCAAGGCCGCATATCCAATTCTGTGCTCGTCACATTTGCACACATGATCTGCACGATGGTCACGTCATGCATGCAGCAGACACTGAGGTTAATGTCACACCCACTACAGTGCTGATCACAGCTACACACGCACATGCTTACATGAAGTCAGTGTTAGCAACAAACTCCAAGAGCAGGATAAAAAGAAGACAGTCTACAATAAGACAGAACACCTGATGGTGTCGCCAAACAGTGGTAAACTTTCTAGCCCTTCATGCTTATGTTAGCCAGCAGCAGACTGCTATTCACAGACTGACAGTTAAAATCTCACCACCTATTCTGGCTGAAGAATAAGCAACCTGTGTTGACATGTCTCGACAAACATTTTCTCATCCAGACTCATTTAACCTCTGCTTCTGTTTTTCTCACTGCAAAGTTTTACTACAGCAAACTGTTGTACTGCGTCAGCTCTCTGGTTTGTTTACATCTGCTTCCACACAAGATCAAGTGAAATGGCGTCCAGCGAAATCTTGCAAGATTGTGTTCCCTCTAGTATGTGGAGCACTTTTGGAGAAAATGTATTTAATTGTCAGTGTTTTTTTTTATGAACATCCAATTTAGTTTTACAAGAAAAGTTGCAAAAATGTTTGTGAATGCTGTCAATTATAGTTCTTTGAAAGACTGAAAATCGGAATCGGCAGGTCAGACTTAAAAAATTGGAATTGGCCAAGAAAATTGAAATCGGTGTACCTCTGCATAAGACATTTCTGGGCCTCAGGCCTGTGTGTAGCCGCCAGCCAATAGATGAGAGCAACCCATCAGGATATTTTGCGCCATTAGGGGCCCAAATCCTCTGGGTAGTCAGGACAATAATGAACAATAATGCTATGTCTTTGCCCATCAGTGCTATTTCATAGAAAAAATTACAGAAATAAGGGCCGATGAGTGTCTGCCCTCCTCAAAGTGGAAGAATGGCTCAACCTAGTGGCCAAAGTTGGTATATTCTGACATATACAAGTACATTATCGAATCTCAAGGTGATTTATTTCTGACATCTGTCACTTTTTATGACAGTGTTTTGCTGTTGTAGTAGTCTGTCAACTGTGGCATTATGGTAAACTAATTACATTGCCAACATTAACATGCATGAAAATGACACTAGCCTTCTTGGTGCTGGTGCTTTAATAGCTCTTCTTTTCAACCAAAATGCAGCATGGTGGAGAGAAGTGACACGTGACTGCTCTGATTCATATAGCACACAAGTATCATGTTTATGTAATAAAACTGGATGATTTAAGATTCCAAAATTCTGAAAGTAGCAAATCTGACATCACTATTATAATAACAACAACAACAACAACAACAAAAAAAACCCAGTTCTGACTCATCAAATGTTAAGCTAGTTTTTAATCAAAAGGCTTCAAAGTTGCAAAAGGACTCCTGCACGCTATCAAACTTGCAATCTTTATTTGCAGCGTTTTTGTACTACACCTTTGTCAGACAAGGTCAGCACCGGTTTGACTGATGAAGGTCTAGTGCGGAAATGTTGCATACAGTATAAATATTATATTGCAAGTTAGACAGTGTTCAGGAGTCCTTTTGCAACTTTTTGTCCACTTGCCCCTCGCCTACGCAGCTGTCTCATCTAATAGATGTGAAGTGTTCCTTTGTTCTAAATCAAAAGACTTCGCAAACTTACTTTTTATGGAGACTTTTGGCAAAGAATTTAAATAAATGCTTTGTCATTATCTGTCAGTTTAGATATTATAGCTAATATTTACTGTATCTGATACTGTACCTTGATATCAGTATAGACAGATATAGCTGTTATAGGCTGATATTGGCTGAGAATTTATTGGTTAAGATATTTATTGTGCATCCCTGCTAGTGACCAGCAGTTATGTATATACCCATACTGAGGATAATGTAGGCTGCATTCACACAAAACCGCCTTCATGTGGAGGCGTGGGCCCGCTTATTCATGCTTTAGAATATCACTGCTGTGAGACAATTACAAAATAACATTTTATTTCTCTGATTCACTGCTTTGTTCTCACTAAGGCCAGTCACTTCATTCACTCTATGCGTCTCTTGTTTGTTGTCTTGGAGAGACGGAGGCTTTGAATGGTTGATGGCATTTACAGACAATGTTGCACATTCTATCAACAAAAGTATCCTAATTACTATCCTAATTTTGTATGCCAAACATATTGAAAAGTGAGGTGTGTAAGTCATGTATTTGATACATGCACTGATTCTTTTACTGATTTTAATATGAAGGATTTAAATGTTAAGCCATGTGAATTATGATTGTACAGGTGAATGCTACTGTCACCATTCAATGATTACACTTTTTCATAATTCCTCATGCTTTCATATGTGTTGTGGGCTCACGAAAAGTTAACTTTTTGGAGATTATTATTTCTCACAGGACAGCCACGCTATAAACATATAGAATATTTTGCATTGTTGTAGATTAAATTACCCAAGAGTATAAAATGTAGAGCCTTACTGATAAACATAATGTAATAACTTAATGCAAGGTATTTGTTAGCTTTATAGGCAGCATTTTATGTATATTTGATCTTTTTTCTTAATTCAGGTTTAATATATACATTTATTTTGCTCTATTTATGTTTTTTGTTATTTAAAGGTATAGTTAGCGATCATAATCCGACGCACTTTTTGACAGAATCACCTTATTTCTCCTCACTATCCGCAAGCTGTCACTTCTGAGAGCATGCTGAAAAAAAATCCGGTTTCAATACACAGCCTGGGCTCTTAATTTCAGCAGGTAAATCAGTGGCTCGGAACGAGCCACCAAAGCATGGGTCCACCCCTCACGCCTGAGGGGCCGGTTCATACTTGTGCACAGGTCAGACATAGGGGGGAGGGGGAGTAGTAGGTCACGTAGCGTGCGCAGTTAGAGTAAGAGAGAGACATCAGGTGCAGATATTTTGCATCTGCCATGGCTGAAAAACAGCCCGAGAGAAAACGGTCGGAGGAGCATAAATTAAAAAAGGGCTACAACATTGGTGTGGCTTTCCGACGGTGGAGGGAACTCCATGAATTGAAAGGTCTGAAAACGGACGCGGAGGTTGCCGTCTTTCTGCTGGACAGGTGAGCAACATTAGCTTTGCGGTGCTTCACATAACAGTAACAGCCGTCGGGCATTCATCATATTGTCTAATCTGCCAAAATGTTCTGTTGTTGTGATGTTATCTATTTATAATAGCAGTCGAGTTGTGGGTACAGTTGTCTGACGGGTCAGCTAACCTTAGCTTTGCGGCTTAGCAGTGTGCTAACTCACAACTTGGCTATTTCAGCTGCCTTACTGCTGCTTTAGTTTCTACGGCCGTTTCCATGACAATGCGCGTCCATGAACTTCTGGGGTAGAGCCCGGGGTGGAGTATGAAGGGAGTGGTGGGTCTGTATCTGTTTACACTTCAATATCAACAACCTCTCTACTCGTTTTCTCCTACATCACTACTTACATTTATTGTTGAACATAAATATTCTGCCTCCATTACATATCTTTGTCACAATGAAGTGTGTCCACTTTTCAGGGACCATTGCAAAAAAAATTGCTTATGTTTCTACAATACATTCTTCACATTATCTTCTGTATAAAGAATATGGGCCCATACAGCAATATCGTAATTTTTTAAAACCCTAATATCGGTGTCAGCATCAGCCTCAAAAATCCAGTATTGGTTGGGCCCTGATATAAAACTGTTCAAATGAGCTCAATTTAAAATATCTACAGCAGTAAAATATAACATACACATACTAGTAAGGATTTGAATGCATGGCTTACTTGTGTTGTGCTGTTGTTACTTTTTCTTCTAGTAAAGCTAAGCATTGAAACACTTCCTCCACCCCTGTCACTGTGCAACTTTGGTAAAATAACACCTGGAGGCTTTATGCCTATTTTTTTTCTATCTTTTTTTTTCTTTCTTTCCTTTTTTTGTGAGAGCGGAATCATCAGATGAGGCTTTCTAACAAATTTTGCCAGGCTGTTGCTAAAATGATTTTGAGTGTGAAGGTTGATTTAACTTCCCCATCATACAGAACAGATGGCCCTAGTCCTGCCTCTGTGGTTTAAATGGGCCAAAACCACAACCAGCTTTGCCTATCATACATACTGAATCTTAATTTCAACTGATGACATCAACACTTCCAAGTCGTAACACCGGGTATCTTTTAACATCTCTCATCAGACAGCATTTAAATAAGATTTAGTGTTTCTTGAGCCATCTCGTTTTGCCTAGGAACAAATCAGCATAGGACATACAGCTGTGTTTCAGCTGTATACATTTGTATGTTTTCATCTGACTTTTTGTCAGTCCAGAGAGTTTTGACCACTTAAATAGTTGATATTTGACTGCTCTGTACCAAAGCACTACCTTATGATCTCCTGCAATGCTGTGATGCGTGCTGGAAGCATTTTTGTGAATTTCTTAGCACTGTGGGTGTCCTTGTCTAATTTCTTACAAATTTGAAAGACTTTTGGTTTGACACAAATTTAATCAGCCAAAGTGACTGAAATCATTGGCGCATGGACAAGGCAATAATTTATTAAATAAATCTGAAGAATCTGCACGATTGATATTTGGCACACGGTAGAGACGTACCTGCTGCTACTTTCGCTTTTTGTTCAAATTAGTTTGGTTACTGCAAAGTGATAGATGTGGTGTCAAAACAAATTACTCATTAACAAAACTGGCGACTTGGTTCTTGTAGTGAGGCTTTTTGCACCTCCTGGTGATGTTATTTTTTTCAAACCAACTAGCAACACCTAAAGAGCACTGAAAAATGATGTGCCGACTTGGAAAAATCAGGGAAAAAAAGGAACAAGAACAACTATTCATACCTGTCCTACTTGCTTTGTTAAAAGGTGGCAGACAGCAGGATGTGTGTAGCAGGCGAAGGTGCTAACAAGCTGATGTGTCAGGTAAACATTTGGACTTTGCCCACCCATGGATCTGCTCATATCAGTATGGAGAAAACCTCAACAACTGCTCAACTGGTCTTGTTGGAAGCATTTGTGTGCGTGTTCACCTTGGACTGCAGTGCAGGGGAGGCTGAAATCATATCCTGTTTGTTGATTATTGTTTGCTGAATCTTATCGCCGGATTATGCTTCTCTTGATATTTAATTTATGCCACAATATGTTTTTGCCGCTGCTCCTAGCAATGCACCAAACCAATATAATGGTATTTGTGTTCTTTGGAAAATATGTCCTTGTCCTACAAGAAATGAACAAACACGCACAGTGCAGGGCTCCAGTGTCCACTTATTTATTGCACCAAGGTGACATTTTGAGCACAACTGCTCTTCATGATGAAGAGCAGTTGTGCTTAAGACAAAATGACACTGGAGCCCTGCAGTGCGCAATTCATTCATTTCAATATTTGCTCATTTTCAGCTCAGCCCTTGCCCTCTTTGGTTTGGATGTGCTTTTATACTCATAACCATACTCAAGACCATGAGAACGTGTGTTTTCATGCAGCTCATGAAGCTTAAAAGAGTAGTTCAGGAATAGGAATAGCCATTTTGTGAAAATGGCGAGCAATGACATAAGCTTTTCTCTGCTGGTTGCTTGGCAACTTAATGGTGATGAAGGAAGCCTCTGCCCCCACCCAAGAAATAGTCTGTCACATAACCACCTAGAGATGCACCGATAGCACTTTCTAAATGTTGCTAGTGTAATCATAGTTACTGTACACAGCACATTTTTGGGTTATTTGTAGTAAGTTACTTTACTAATTTTGTGTTCCTTATTAAGCTTAAGTTTACTGTGTACATGATGTAATTCAGTATAATAATTCCACAACATTGTTATGGACTTAAAGAATTCAGTTTACTGTTACAAATGGTGTTATAGGTGATAATTATTTCTATTATATCATTTACAGCACTTTAACTAGTATTTTAATTACGCATTTACATGTGTTGCTTCTTCATGTCCCTCTTACCTAAAAGCTAATTAGTTCCTACCTGTCATTGTTTAGTGGGGACAGCTATGAGTGTGGTGCCATGTGTGCAACAGTTTTGTTTAACCTGCTGTGAACCCCAAAGAGTGAAGTTGGGTGTACGGTGCTGTCAGGCTGTTTCGGTGAAGAATAACAGGAGAACAAAGAAGAGTACACAAAGAGAAGATGTAGCAGCTTATTACCAAGAAAAGAGGGTGAAAAGAGGCTAGTAGCAGTGGTGTTTTTTCTTTGTCTTCAGATTAATTAGCTGAGGCACTCAACTAGTTTATGACCGCTAGGGCTTATTGGACAGCAGCTGGCTAGAGTCTATAGGTGCACTCTGTGAGGTTGTTTCAGTTTTACATGGACTTATATGGAATTTTATGGACTGTTGCCAAAGTAGCTACGGTCATTAGTGGATGATGTTGAGGACAATGATTCTCTCGCTATGACAGCGCGACCAAAAAAGAGGATAACCATTAGCAAACTTCTTGAGCTCTATGTTATGTCGGTTCTTTAGGTGCTTTATCAACTTGCTTGTGTCGAGCAACTACTTTTCATGCCGTGTTATTGTGTGGGGGGTGTCGGAGTAGTTTTATGAGTATGAGTATGAGTACGTGAGGACAGTATCGGACTGTTGCAGTATTAGTATCAGTATAGTCACCTTTACACTAAAAACTGACCCTACCATTGATTTGTAATGAACAGATTTGATTTTAATTACCAGATTTCATTGTGATTAGAATTGCAGCATACACAAAATTATAACTCACTAACTTTGATCTGATGGATGTCCACAAAAGGCCTGCATGAAATAAACAACAGTCCCGTCCCTACCTTTAATTTGTAATGAACAGATTTCATTGCAATTAAAATGAAAGCCTACACAAAATTGTAACCCATGAATGCTGATTGTTGATTTTCCGGCCTTGGCTGGACAAAAAAATCGCAAAGTTATAGTTACCTTCTGAAACCAGCATCACCCTTATGTGTTGAATTGTGAGAGGCTATTATTACTCAGTTAGTCTAGTGTGGGTATAAGCCTTGCTTGGTTTCATTGGCATCCGCTATCTATGTTTTCAAAACCCCCGGGAAATAACAACCTCCAAGATAGCATCTTACACACTGAAAATGGCAAATTAGCACCTGGGTTGCTAATAGTACAAATCTCAACAAGCTAGCAGCTGTTACCTTTTCTTTTGTGGGGATTTGGACATTTCAGTGGTGTGCCTCCCCATGTGCAAATGTTCCACCAAAACAAGTCACCCCTGGCGCTATTTTGTGGGGAAGCCGGTCACTGCATCCTAGGCGTAGTTCCCCCCCAAGACGACTGTGATTGGTTTAGAGAAATACAAACAAAACAGGCAGTTTTTTTCTTTATTGCAGAATCTCAATGTGTGGAGCCAGACCTTATTACTTATTTGTTTGGAGATGCAG
Source organism: Lutjanus campechanus (assembly GCA_027495735.1). Taxonomy (NCBI): domain Eukaryota; kingdom Metazoa; phylum Chordata; class Actinopteri; order Lutjaniformes; family Lutjanidae; genus Lutjanus; species Lutjanus campechanus. Next base: position 12,436 of record JAJHUR010097289.1, read on the forward strand.
TGGAGGGAGGCAGAGATCAGCACCAATTTAAAAAAAATGTTTTAAAAAGGCACCCAGCATTTTGAAAACTGACATCTGGACATATTTCTGACATTTTAGGAACTTAATAGATAATAGAGAGCTCTTGAAGAATGTTATTTTATTGTGAAGGACAGAAGTATGGGCCTGGATGTGTTGACAGCATTGATGTTTTTTCTCCAGACTCAGGAACATCTTAGTATCCCGATAAAATTAGCAGTACTCAAATGTTTGCAGTGACAAGACAAGGCTGGCAGATTCAGGACAAGCTTTCTGCACAGCTGAATTACTGCATATAGCATCCTTTTGTCAACTCTGGCAAAGACAAAGCTAAAGTTAATAGTCTAATCAATATTCACTTAGAGAAGTAAGAACTGAGGCTTTACTTTTACACAATTCAATTAACTGAGACCATTGCACATTATGAAATTTGAAAATATAATGTTGCCCAAAACTGTCCAACTCTGGACACATTTCTGCTAGTGTACAGATATGACTATTATCACCACCTGGCCCCTTCTGTAGAATAAATCTAGTTAACACACACTTAAATATGGTAGCATTTATTGTTATGTGGCAGTCTAATGGTACTGGTGCACTGAGTCATTGGCATTCTAATTATAATTAATTTGTTTCTTCTCAACAGAATTTGCTGGTTTCTTCAGAAAAAGGATGCATAATTGTAACTATTTATTGTAACATTTTTTGTCTTTGACAGGTACAGTTAACAGTTGTTAACAGTTTTAACAAAAGCACACCAGGGCAATCAATTCTTTCATTTTTTCATTTTTTAAAAACTTTTTAAACTGTGGAGCGTTTTAAGGGAAAAAAGTAGGAGCAAGGGTTGCAAATTGCAAACACTTTCTTTATTCCATCATTGGTATCATTAATAATCAATTATAACCAATTATTGGAAAAATCACAAAGATTGCTCATACCAAACAGGGGTGGGGGAAATATTTGATTCTTAGATGCATCGCAAGGCGGACTGGAAAGATTCTGATTCGAATCATGAAAGTCAAAAATTGATTTTCTAAATGTCAATTAACATGATGTTGACGGAGTGAAAAAAGGCGAGGGCAGCGCAGCACCTGGACAGTCTACAGCACGCACACGCTAGAGTTATCAGCAGTTAACAGGGAGATGTACTCCATCTTCTCAATAGGCAGCGGTCGCAATCATGTTTTAATTTAGTGTCTAAATAATTGCATTGGCGAGACGAAGGTTAAGTGTATAGTGAATGCTTTTTATCATCGCCCAGAGGAGTTAAGTCGTTCATGGAGCGGAGCAACAATCAGCTGTAACAAATGAGAGCAGCTGAGCAAAACGCATACGCATTTAACAACTTCAGCCAGTTCTTCAGTGAAGAAAATCACCTTCTACTCAGTCTGTTTCACCGTTAAAACTTTGTACCTGCTCTGCATGTTGGACACCAACGCCTCTCCTCAGAGCTGACGGTGCAGCAGAGAGGCTGCTCTCCACTGCTGGAGACATAATGTGAATAACACCACACACAGCCAAACACTCTGCCTCCCCCTCATTTTGTTATTGTCATACAGGCAGGGGACTACAGGATTCTTTCAAATTGATTATTTCATTAATTAATGCAGTAAACTTTTTTTTTTTAATAAAAAAAAGCTGTAGACCATTTAATTGCCAGTTATGTTTCATATTGTATTTCAGGGAAACTTGAGTAAGAGACTTTTGCCCTGATTCTGAATCAAATCCGACAAAAAAGGCCTACCAGATGCATTTTTTCCCCCAACATATTGAATATTCTCTGAGAGCATTACATACAGTAGCCTATTAAAGACATAAAAAGATAGAAGCCCACATATTGAACATATAAAGTAGAATATTACATAACATGTGGAGTGTGGTCATAAAAATCTGTTACATTTCAGATCTTTTTTTGATAGTAGATTGATTGAATTTCACTTGATCAAATCCTTTACAACTGCTTAATCAATCATCAATTAATCATTATCACCCCTAGTAGGAGCAGAGAGTCAAATTGTATTTGCTGGAAAGCTCAATGATGTCATGTTATAATTCAGCCAGGCACAAAAATTGGACCCACAATCAGTTTTTTCATTTCATTTGCTGTATTTTATAGTATTTGTCTTTTCCATGTTGTTTGCTTTCTTTCTATGTTAATCACATTAATTTCTATCACAGATCATCTTGTGACTGTCTTTTGAAAATATTTTTATAGAGGCTACAACTGTTAAGTCTCTGAGGTGTGCAGTTCAGATTCAGTACTTGATGTCCAGTTTCCCATTCCCAGCGTCCATTCATGGTGTTTCCAAGGACAACCATGGGGTGCATTATACTTTGGCATACAATGAAGACACAGCAACATAAAGCTCAGGCCTAATCGGTGATGACAGGCAGGAATAGGAATAAATAAAACCCTCACAATTATGGTGCCAAACAGAATACATGTGAATGTCACAACACTGATGATGACTTGCCTGCTGAAAAGACAGTGAGTTATTGTTTTTGTTGTGCAGTTATTTTTGTCCGCCAAAAAGTGGCGTAAAAAAGTGGCATACTGGAAGAGATGTCAGACTCCACTACGAACATTACATCTGTATAACAATAATAGACACAACAGCGTCATCAAATATGCACCATCAAGCACACAATAGACTGTATTGGCTCTATAAAGCTCAATCTGTTTCTGATCCTTAATTCGTTGTGTATGGAAAGCCAGCTGTCAAAATCCCTCCGTTTGCGCCGAGGTAAAACGCTGCACATGACTGTACATATAAAGGGAGCATTACCACTGTCAGTCACTAATGAACCGTCACAAAGCAGTTCACAAAGCGGACATCTGGATGAAAAGCATCCATCATGAGTGAAACCCTCCATCTTATCTACACTGTTTTTATCATATGGGTCTCTCCACCAGTAAAACAGCGAGACAGATGACACATCCTAATAGTTTTAGACAAGTATTTTCAGATTTCAGACCAAAGTGCTGCCACTTATGAACTCAGGAAACCTATGTAGATGAACAGTTATGATACTGGCAATATTTAAAAATGTATTTTCCCTAGCTGAAATGTTTTGGTAGAAAATTATAGTATTTCAAGCATTTCAGTAAGCACTTGGCCTCTCTGCTTCCTGTAGTGCGAATTACCAGAACATGTTATCTTTCTAAATATAGCAGAGGTGCAATTAAGTGCCTTCGCTTGCGAGGAACATCTTTTGAGATGATAACCTTGAGCAAGAAGTGTCATCCTTTTGTTTGGGTTAAACATCACCTGCTAACTACTGTGGCCTATCAGCACATCCCCCTGTAGCAGAGCACTTTCTAAGATTTCAAAAGCGGTCATTCAGCCCCCAACAGCCTCGATGCATTTGGCAAAATGACTTGTGGCGAGCAGGAGAAGGTTGAATATATCTGTAGATACACACGCTGAGCAGCCTTTTGTTGCAGCACGTCAGTCCTGCAGACAACCACCCTGGCGGACCTATTTGCCCCAAAAGCGGTCTGTAAACCTGTCATCTCCAATCAGCTGGCCTGGTTGAGACCTCAGCCCAAATTACAATCACAAACTGACGGCCCCATTGCATTGTTCCTCTGCCACCTAGCATTAGCTTGGGGAGGCTAACGTAGTTCATTGGTGCGTGTCTGCTAATAAGCCGTGTTAGCTGACAGTTTTTTCTTTTTCAACCAAAAATAATACAAAAAATACAAAGACGATGCTTGTTTGATGCTGATGGTGATCACTAATGGCTAAATAAAACCCATCCCATACTGATTCACAAGTTAATGATATAGACATGGCTAACATAGCTTCCATGTTTCCAATTAAATGGAAATGTTTCAGTTTTTCAGTTGCATCATGAATTGAAATTCCAAACAATAAACTATCATTCAAAGTAAATCTGCTACTCTGCAGCACACACCCACACTTGAAAACAGAACACACATAACTGCCTGCATAATACAAGTAATTTAAGCAAGTAATTTAATATTTCTTGTTTTAAGTGAAATGATTTTATTATAGCACCACATTAGTTTAGGTTATTGCCTGCAATAACTTAAACTAAGATGCCTTTTTGATCTATCGAGTAATGAATCTATAGCTATATTAATAAATGTCAGAAACTAACATGGCATGACATAACCGATCCAATCGGGGCGATTCCCTGGAAAAGTTTAAATTTGTTATCTGCTCTGATTATTTTTTACCCCCCAAGATGTCACACTGAATGCACTCACTAATAGTCGACAGACCGATGAGCACTGGAGTAATGTCTTTACTATGCAAATCACAACATTTGACCGCAGAAATATTCAATATAATTATTTGGAAAGTATTTACCTTTTATGCAGCTCCCAACAGTTGATCACCACTTCAGCTCTTAACAAAAGATTAGCAAAAAGGAATTGAAATATTATACCCACCCCAACGTTAAGACGAGACGAAATACTGGCAAGTCATTGGCCAACACGTGGAGTCACATGAGCCATGCATCACAACTCATGACGTCACCTTTTGGCGTGTATCCCGAAAATAGTCCCCAGTTTGGACAAGGGCTACGGCCGGTCTAGCCATTTCGTCATGCTTTAACCATTGCATGGGCAAGTGTTCTCATCTACGTGGGCAGAAGACATGATGGGTGCCCCAGATTAGGATGCCCCCAGGGGTCTGTGGGTTGGGGGGAGGTCGGAGGTGGCACACAATTGAAATGGCTGCCTGGATATTCTGAGTGACATGTCAGCCAAGCCATCAAACGTGGTAGCTTGATGCTGCTGTCGGCTTGTTGCTAAAATCAGCTTCTGTACTGCAGCTCCGTGTTTGTGTATTGTACCTTGAAATAGTGATATGATGAGTAAACATGAGCATTAGGGCTGGGAAATATAAAGATATTATATCAATAT
>JAJHUR010097299.1:0-24127 GCA_027495735.1 Lutjanus campechanus
GTGTGTGTGTGTGTGTGTGCGCACAATATTTGACTCCCGAGCTGTTTGTGGCCACAGTGCCACTGTGCCGTGGGGTCTAGCTCTGAGAGAAGTATTCGAGGACGAGGCGGAGGTGTCCCAAGCGGTCTTTGAGTGAGGTCAGGGACAGGACAGTGGTTTGATAGGACGGGTCCAGCTGGAGGACAGAGAGCAGCCACCAGCACCAGGCCGGACCGTTGGACGAGGCCTAGAGGACAGTTAAGAAAGATTAGAATACAAACATGTGACCTTGTTTTCACTTGACATTACTGCCCTGTAATACTTTGGATTTCTCCATCGTGTCGTTCTCACCCTCCAACCAGCCAATGTTTTCCATTCATTCAACGAGACCATCAGTATGAACATAATGTCTGTTTTTATTATCGTTAATGTTACGTGTGTGCAGTAATGGGGCTCTGAGTGCAGTTAGATTGAACAGTCTGCACAGTATTAGCATAAAACAATAACTGAATTCAAAAACAAAAACAGACATTATTGTCTCTGTGAAGAATTACTTATCAAAAACTAGTTTGAAAACTCTGCAAGTTCATTTCTCATTCCGTACTGAATTAATAGATGAATGCTGCATGGATTAAAAAAAAAAAAAAAACATCGCTAGACTTTGGTTTGCAGCAATGTTTAGAATACATGATTTGTATGATGTGGACATCATATCACTGAGTGAACTGATGACCCCTGACTAAGTGACATATTTTATTAATATTTCATATTGTATTCAGTGTATAACAATAACTTAAGTACAGAACAACTGATACACTGTTCGATTAACCCAAAAGTGAAGCAATAACTGCAGGAAGTTTGAGTAAAACAAGGAATTAGGATGAATTTTGACCAGATTATTTCATTTCTGATGTTTTTATGAACTTTTTAAACAATCTTCTGTTTGTATTATGTATTTTTGAACAATCATGCATACTTACTACGCTTCTTTTTTTTTTGACAAATTCAGTGCAATCTTCTTCCTGATGGTTGACCATTGTGTTACAAGCTCTTGGTTTAAAGCTATAATATGTAACATTTCTGCATAAAATGTCTAAAAACGTGTGACGCTACTCACATTATTCCAAATGTTTCCAACAGTAGTCATCCCAGAGAAAAAAAGTGATTTATTCAAGGTAGCTAGTGAGCTAGTTTCTAGTTATGTTAACTTCATGGGAAAACCCAGGATACGAGGAAGGAAGTCAACACATGCAACTTAATGTAACGTGAATAAAACTTTAATGTTACCTCGTCCACGAACACAGTTTCTGCCTGAGTCAAATCAGATAGATTTTCATCAGCTATGGTTTGTTGTGTAGAAGCAAAAATAACAACTGGTATGATTTCGTTGTACTTCACAGCGTCATCAAACTATGTCTTTTGTTATTGTTTTAATGTAAGAAAGACCCAGAGGGGCAATTAACATACTGTGCATTTAACTGTGTTCTTTTCTAAAGCAGGGTGAAGCTGTTTAGCCGAGAGTGACGGCTCTGTGAAAACAGCTTGGGTCCAAGTCTTCACCTTGCCCTTATCCTGTGAGATTTTTTTCATTTATATATTAAATAATAATCTAAACTTTAAAAATAACAACTTCATTTACTTTCATTTACGGCAATGAATGAAATGCTGATATAGGCATACTGTTGTCATTTTTTAAAAGTTTTCTTAAACCTCTTAAACTCTGTGAATCTTTGGCGACCCCTAGTGGTGGTCGGGACCCCAAGGTTGGGGACCAGTGGACAAAAACATGCTATTTAAACACCAGATGTATGAAACTAGGGCTGCATGAACCTTTATGTTATGTATACATAAATGAAAAAGTAATGAACCAAATAAATGCAATATCACTATGGTCAGGAGGAAAACAATCATTTCACTGGTGAACAACATGACTAACCGGCTATTATCCTGGACATTGTTAGAAAAATGTGTTCTTGTTAAGTTTGAGACTTAGGAAACATTTGTGCTGACGTCCCAACCTGAATGTTTTCCTCCTTCTCTGGCATGGTGCCGTACTGTCTGTTGATCTGCTCGCGGATACGGCTGCCAAGGCGCTGATACCAGTCCTGAGCCTGCTGGTACACGCTGTCATGGAGATGCTGCAAAAGCTCCAACTCAGTGCCATCAACCTGAGAGGGGACACGTGGACAAGAAAAATGTCAAAAGAGAGAGAAGAGGTCCAGCAGTGAAGTTGTTTGGATATTTTCAGTGTTTGTCTTTAAGCGTTGCTCATGTTTGTGATCTCTGTGTCTCCGACCTTTAGGTCCTCCAGGTACTCTATGTCAGCGGTGTGGTATCCATCCCTCAGACCTCTCTTCAGCACCCTGAATCTGCTGCCACCCACCGTGTCCACGTACGACCGTCCATCAGGCAGCAGCTCCAGAGTGAGGATCTCCAACATGCAGCCGTAGTCTGCAAACCTGAAGGATCATGAAGTAACATCACGAGAGTCTTAGATTTACACACCTTCAGTCCTAACTTAAGCTCTATTTGCACACAGGACTAGTATTACCTGGGGACCTGTAGTCATTTGAAACAATTATGGAGGTGATCTGTGATGTTAATGTGCAAATCTTCAATGTCTTTCATTTGTAAAGTAGAAATTCCAGTGCGACCATATATCCTGTGATAACATTAGTCCCACGTGAATCAGCATCATTGTGATTTGGGGCCGTAATTTTTTCAACATCTGTTTTCTGTTGTCAGACGACTGAACAAGTATGAAATTTGATTGCTGCTCGTAATATGTTGAACAGCTGTCAACAGCTGTGGGGTGAGATCGGCTACACTGACGTTTAAAATGAGTGATGATGACTGTTAGGAGCAACAAAAGGTTGTCGTATTCAAGTACAGGCACAGAGCATCTGTTACTCGATCTAAATGAGCCGCAAATGTGTATTTATGCTTGTAACACATACAAAAACAACTCTGAATGTAATATTAATGTGGCTGCTGAAGAACAGGTGCTCTGCTTTGGAAACATTGATGTTACGCAAGAGCCTTCACATCATATCCGGGGGAAAGAGTAAAATATAGATTTCACTTAGATGTAGGGGGGTGATTTCTAAATCACATGTGGTCCTCTGGTAATACTAGTCCCATGCAAAAAGAGCTTTAATGTGATTTTTGCTGTATTTGTCAAAAAACATGACAGGATGGTTTTATATATCATTGTAGTGCAAAGAAGGTTGAATAAAATCTGGTTCATTTTAAACCAAAAATGTATTCAAACCTTTTATATGTATACCTCTTCTTATAACACAAAAGAAGGAGTACAAGCTGCGTCTAATTTGAAGCAAAAATCATAAATCAAAGAATTTAAAATTTTGAAATACAGTTTAGAAATTCTGTCTAGATCAGGGTTTCGTCTAGACGGAATGTAAACTTTTCACATGAAATACATCATCTTGGTAAAAGCTCAGCAAAGTGTTTTGTCATTGCCATTTATGTTTTGGTGTAAGAGGGAACTAATCTAAAGGTTTATAAACTTGCATAAGCAATAAAATGAGCTGAAGAAACAAGATGTTTCAACTCATTATTTTGCACATCATATGCATATTTTAATATAATTTTATTATTTTATTTTTAACTGGGTTTATATCAGTAATCATACTGGTGAATTCAACACCATGCCAGTGTTCAGTGGGACTGGGAATAAATATCTGGTAGGGGATGAAAATGCTCAGCAGATTTCGCAGCAGATTGGTGACCGTGCTGCTATTTGCCACCCACTCAGGGTCACTTATGACTGATTTAAACTTTGCCCACTGTGCTGCATCACCGTCATTCCCATCAGGCTCCACCTAGCCTGCTGTGAGCTTCACAGTTAAGAGAAATGTCAAACACGGTCGCTACATGCCCGGGTAGCCTGGTCAAAATAACTTAAGACTTGTGTAAATAGCCTTAACCTCACCTGGTTGGTTCTAAACGGGCTATATTCTTAACTAAGCACATTAATATAGACTCTAATCCACAAAAAGTAAATTGCATACCCCTTCCCATGCTCATAGCTGCACATCCCAAACTTCTTGGTGCCAGTCTCCATGCAGCGACGCATCATCAGCCGATACCGAGGCTCAAAGATGTGCAGAGGGCAGGGAACTCCAGGGTAGGCCACCGTGCAAACAAATATGGGGATATCCTTTGTAAGACTACAGTGAAAGAGACAGAAAAGAAGATTGAGAAAATAAAAATAAATAAGAGAGAGACTTGAAAGAATACGGTGCAAACTGAGTTGCTAAAATGAATCCCAGCTGCAGGTCGTGTGAGGTGCCTACTTGGACAGTTCAGCCATCTCAGCATCGTGGACCTGTTTCCTCTCAGCCAACTGTGAGGGGAAAAGACGGGTCATGATGTCCTGAAGCAGGACGGTCATGTTGTACTTCCTGTTTTTAAAGTACTGAGAAGAAAAGGGGAGAACAATCAGCTATTATAGCGACATTATGATGCTTACAAGCAATGACACACAACACCATTAATATGTTGCAGTACAACAATTCACTGTATTGCAACAAAGAAAAAAATGAGACCATTATAATCTGTACTTTGTACTTTTTAACAGCTGCATTTGTGGACATGAAATAAAGATTTATTAATTTAATGTTTTATTATCGCATACACACAGCTGATAAAACAGTATTATTTATCATAGACTGGATCACTTATCGTGAGCAAAATAACTGAGGAGACAGCAAGTTCTCTTGTCCTGTAACTTTTAAGGAACTTGTTAGCAGGTGTGAAAAATCGGTCATGATCAGTAGAAAACAAAAAACCATCACAAAGCTAAAGCAGAGGAGTGCTGCAGCTCACCCTGCCTGAGCTAAACGTGATGTTGTTATGACAACGCAGTGGCAATAACAAAGCATTAACACTAGAATTGCCATGACGGTTACTGTGACCAAATTTATATGTGCAGTAACTTTTCCTAAAATGGTAATTTCATTTAAAATGTTTTATATGAATAACAGAAAAGGCAAACAACTTCATGAGAGGAATTGAGTTCCATTAATTTGCATTAAAATACAAATTATTGGACTAAATTGTTGTAAACAGTAAATTAATTTAAGGACTTGAGGAAGATAACGTAGGGAGAACTGAGGACAGTTGTAACACTTTTTTTCTCGGCTGAATTTCTGTATTAAAGCTCTTGATTTTGACACAATCTACCCTAAATTATTACAAATAGCAATGTTTGTTTTATGTTAGCACAATTTAAAATAAAAAGCCTATAATAAAGCCTGTTTTATATACTTTTATGTTTTAGATCAGCTCATTTTCCTGTAGACTATGATTATTTTCTGTGACCGTCAGTTTGGTCTTTTACCCCACAGAGTTTTTGTCCAAAATAAAAGGACTGTACTCTTATAAAATCTTCACTGTTTGTTTCTCATTATGAGGGATTCTAGATTAAAGTAAAATGAGAATGGGATCTGGGAAGGTGAATACATTCTATCAGAATACAGTTTACTATTTATGATGGCATGCATATTAATAAATCCATATTTTAATTTGGTATTTTTCATGAAGGATTATTAAGTTTGGAGTTCAAACATTCAAAATGACCGCCTATGGCGCTCCTCATGTTGAAAATTAAGCAGCTTTGAAAGTGGAGAGCTTCTTGTGCTAAAAACTAAATCTACCACCCTCTTTTTCCATTAGTTTTAAAAATAGATGCATGACAGTGTCTGTAGGTGGTGTTACCTCTTGTAGTGGCTGTTTGCAGAGTGGACAGCGGAGGTTGTGGTCCAGACTCCTCTCTATGCAGTTTTTACAGAAGGTGTGACCACAGGGGGTAGTGACTGGCTCAAAAAATAACCTTTAGAAGACAGAGACAATACAGAGGCGTTTTTTTAAGCTGTCTAGCTGAAGAAGAATATTCATGTTATTTGTGGTTGTACAGTGGTTTTACGTCTGGTGAGTGTTTGTGTACATGCTGCGTGCGAGCTAAACATTAACCAGAGCGAGGAGATCGAGAATAGAATCAGCCTGTTATATGACTCTGCAGCTGACAAGGTACAGGCTTGCAATGCATTCTTGATTAGAGCGAGTGCTGCAGCACACTGACCTAATGCAGAGAGGGCACTCGAAGTCTGACACAGTGAGAACAGCCAGAGTTTTCTCTCTGCAGTGCCGACTTTCACCTGCGGGAGGGAGAGAAAGGAGACAAAACACGGTCACTTTTAAGCTCTAGGATGCCTTGCTGAAGACGCTGCCATTATTACGCAATCTCCAACCATCTGGTGGGTGCTATGGTAAAGCTGTTTGTAGTGACAGTGACAGATATGATTCACGATAAGGACAGTGATGATGATGTGTACGTACCCCTGCCATGCCCATCTTCCTTCCTCATCATCATCTCCTCGTCCTCTTCAGCAGCGGGGAGGAAAGAGACAGCTTGGCAGAGGCTGAGGCAGCACTCAGTGCCCGAGTCATGCTTCACCTTGGAGCCCTGGAGACAGTTTGATCAGTCATTTGCATTCAAACACCTCCCACAACCCCCAGCATTAAAGGGATTGCTCTGATTTCTTTTTAAGGTGGGGCTGTATGAGGTTCAGTGCAGTATTTGCACAGAACTGCTGTGCATGGAGTCAGCAGAAAAATGCATTTTAGCCACTTTAAAAAAAGAAAGAAAAATCAACATCAGCTGCACTGTTAGCTATTTTTAACAGTATCTTCACTGCCTTACTTTGCCTTCAGTCAGCCTTTTCTCAACAGGAAATCAACCTTATATAATCCAGATATCACTCTTTCTAAATCAGCCAAACTCCAGAGGCAAAATCAGTCATTTTACCTCATAGAACACGGGAGTTGCTCGTCTCCAACTGCTTCGATCTTTTGTTTTGTTTGTGTTCTGTTTTAAAGGGTTAGTTTGGATTCACCAAAGTCACACAAAAACACAAACAAACAAACTTAATGAGGCAGCTAAAGCAGAACGACTCCTGTGTTTTGCAGGGCAAATTTACTGTTTTTGCCAAAGCATACTGGTGGCTTTGGAGAAAGCAATATTTCGGTTATGTAATGGCAATTCCCCCGTCAGAATAGGGTGTCTGATGGCAAGTCAAAGCAGTGGAAATATTCTAAATAGAGTGTGCACTGAAACTGATTGATTTTTTGGGTGTGCCTTTTTTTTTAGGTGGCTAAACTATGTTTTGTTGCCGACTCCGTCCAAAGCAGTTCACTGCTTAGCTTCCTAAACTGGTTCTCCTACTGCTTCTCCAAACCGGAGGGCGTGTCAACCGCCATCTGCTGTAGGTACTACACTGACTATGGATAAGTGCCTCATACAACCCCACCTCAAAAAAATCCCTTTATATATCCCAATATCCCTTTAAATTGCACATCAGAAGAGTAAACATTATCCTCACCTGGTGTGCCTCCCTCCTCCCTTTTCCCTCTCCCTCATCTCCACATGGATGTTTGAGGCCCTCAGGGTGAGTTGGCCCCTGGGAGCCACTGAGGCTGGTAATGGGGCAGGGCTCTTTCAGGTACTCAGATACCACTTGCAGGATGCAGGACACCTCGTCTGGCACTGCCATGCCCTCTGCCTCCAGGATCTGCCATTTGAATACATGTCATGATACAAATGAGTCTCATAAAGGTCTTATCAGAGCTGTAAACTAAAATCTGATGAAAAGAGTGATGAAAAGCCACTGCTGACACTGGAAATAAAATATGATGTTAAATATGGCTGTAAACATTGGATGCATTTACTTAAATTAAAGATATATTGTTTAAATGACTTTTAAGACAGAAGTATAAATACTTGTATCATAGATACTAGTATGACCACTACTGTAATGATAATATAAAACCAATAATTAAATATGAATATGAATCATATGAACCGTGATGTGACATAACAAAAAATCACATATTCATGATATCAATCAGATCTTTTAATCAGGTCAAAATCATCATTTATGTAACTAAGTTAATTGATCACCTAAAGATCTGTTTGTAATGGGTGCAGGTCTGTTTACATTGCTACAGGGCAGGGGTTCCTAGACCTTCTCAGCTTAAGACAAGACAAATTTGGTGTCTCCACAGAACCCAAACAACTCCACGCTGGGGACAAGCCTGCGAGTCTGGGTCCGAATGTTGAAATGTTAATTCCGGCTAGCAAGATAACATCAGCGGTCACGGCTAACACCGACATGTAATTTTAGCTAGAAAGCAACACACCAGTCAACAACTAAGTTATGCGAAAAAAAAAAATTCAAATGCTACACAAACAAACACATGATTGACTTACTTTTCTGCTGTCAAAACTCTGGCTATTCATTGAACACGCAAAGTTCTTTTGACTTGCTCCAATGCTGAGAATGCTTCGTTTGGAGATGTCTGTGCAATTTGTTCATTTTTAAGCTTTGATTACTGAGCGCCTCCCCACATATAGCCACACCGAGGCCTCCCTCTCCTCTGCATTTTGAAAGGCTTTGGTGAAGCCAGTACATATGAACATCTTCCCTTTATTGTCATTTCAATATGGCGTACAGGATCAAGAGTGAAGGGGTAAACAGCCCCGAGTCTAAGCTTGACAGACCAGCATATTTTAATTCTTCTTCTGTGTAATTCATATGGTGACCTGCTGAAAATGTGCCTGTGACCCATTTAGGGTCATGACCCTAAGTTTTGGAAACAATGCTAGAGGGCAGACTCTTTATATTGCAGCTTTAAATCCACAAAGCCAAAGTCTTTCCAGTAAACATATTACTTCAGTCTGCAGCTCGCTGTGCTGCTATTTTTGCAGTCAGATAAAATAAAACAACATGGAATCACATAATTTGGTACGCCTCTTTCATTTTACAGTCCGCACCTTCTAATCCAATTTTCAGTGTAACTTTGCATCAAAAATGACCCTCTGATGAGTGGTCAGTCAGACAAACAAACCTTCTTGATCTGGCTCTTTGCAGGAACAAAGTCAGCTTGTAGATTTAGGCAACGGTGGAACTGGATGAGAGCTTCTGTCTGCTGACCCATTTCCAGCAGTACATTCCCTTTACGAAAGAAGCCCTGCAAACAGAAGAGTGAAATCAGCACATCGCTGCCTGTGTAAAGTGGACGGCGCGTCTAAAGTCTCTCGCTGCAAAGAACGCAAAAATTCTACAGCATGTTGTAGTGGCACTTTATCCTACATATGCAGTGATTGTCATTTGCATCATGCATCACTGGCAGCTAAATGCTTCAATAGTCAAATTTATAAGTGATATAACACATCTCTAAAAATAAAATGACACAATATAAAAGATTACATACAGGAGACATTTATGCTGTAACAGTGGGCCGCCCACTGGCACAAAGTGATTAAATGATATAAGTAGCTGTTTGCATAACTTTGTGAATGACATAACACAATAAAACCAGAGAAAATTGCCCTAAAGGGGTCAGCTTTGCACGCTAAGGTAAAATATAAAAAGAGTAATTAAAAACAGCACCTTTTCTTTGTGGTTACGTGTGTGTGCTGTTACATGCATCAGGTTATAAAACCAACCACTGGAGCATGTGTTGGGTTAAATTCAGGACAGAGGTGAACCGAAGTGAAATGGCAGCTCTAAATTTGGTATTGTTGTTGGATGATTTCAACGGATTTGTTCCTGCTGTGCAGAAAAGGACACAATAAAAGCGGGATGCGATGTGTTTTGCCAACACTATCAACGGTAAACACGACACTCGCCTCGGTCCAGTTGGGACGAAGGCAGCAGAGGTAGTCGAGGTCCGTCAGAGCATCAGAGAAACGCATCATTCCCCAGTTAGCTTCGGCTCTGTACACCTTCAAACTCAAGTCATCTGGGACTAAGGATAGTAAGAGAGAGAGAGTAAGAAACAGAAAAAAGTGGTTACACACCTTTCTACATACAAACATTCAACATGCAATCACTTCCACAGGTGTCAAAAGTACACATATTCTTTACACAAGTACAGCAGAAGTACAGATACGACCCTGATATGAGTAAAAGTACTGATTGAAAGTACAGGCTCTGAAATGCTAAAGTATAAGAACATTTCCATCGGCTGTGTCTGTGCAAATTTCACCCCTTCTCCATGGCCAAGTCTTACTCTCTGTCTTTTTCATCTTTCAAGTCTTGTTACATCATTTGACGTTGTTTTTGTCAAATGCCCTTTTCATCTTTTTAGTCTTGTTTTGATTTTTTTTTGTCTTGTTACATAATTTTTCACCTTATTATGTCACATTTGTCTTGTGTTGTTTTTTGTTTTGTTACATCTTTTTCATCTTATGTCATATCTTTTACATTGTTTATCGTGTTGTTATATCATTTTTGTCTTGTTACGTCCGTCATGTGTGATATGCACTAATGGATACACCAGGGAGTCAACTTTTCTATGTTATTGTCCTGTCAATTTAAGTTGAAATGAGTTAAGAAGGTAGCGCACAATGATGCAAAATAAAAATAACTGATAATTCCCCTCAAATGTATCAAACCTAAAGAAACAAGCCTGTTTTGAAAATATAATCAGTAGAAAGAGCTGATATTTGTGTTGAAAGTAAAACATTTCTGGAAAAATAAATACTCAATTTAAGTGCAGAAACCTGTGCAGGAACAAAATATTTGTAGTTACTTCCCACCTCTGATCACTTCCTATTACAATACTGGTTACATGTTGTTGTTTCAAGTAAAAGAATTGCTATAATCCACCTGCTACACCAATGTATGCATGTGTGTATTCAAGGCTCAAAGATTCACCTAAACCTGTTGCTCCAGTCATGTTTATTGACAGTGTAAAAGCTTTAATAGTAGACACTGTGCTTCACAATGCCCACATATAAAATAATAAATAAAGCTGCCAAGGCACGACCTGAAATCTCCAGTGAAAGAAGAAAAACTGTCTTACACGAATCTGCCAGTAATCATTACACAACAGCGAGGGAAGCAGCATTTAATTGGATTGGCAGAGATGGCAAACATGTAGGTTAATTCAACGGTATGCTGATTCACTTCAGCACAAACACTCCTACGATCCCACTGACGCCCACTGACTAGAAAAACTCATCTAGGGCAGAAGTTGGCCCTTTTTTTTTTTTACTTCCGCGCTCCTGCATGCAGAAAATAAGGTCAATTGCACATACAAAGGCAAGTGCAGAGGATCAGTGAGTGTACAGATAAGGTAGTAGGTCTGTTTGCAAGGGTGTTTCTAGGAATCAAAGGCATTAGCTGAGAAAATATTACACCACATCCTCTTAACTATTCCCTAGCTTTTCCATCTGTGGTTAGACAACACAAATGCACAGAGAGCTTGCTCTAAAGGCAGAAATGGCCTCAGCCAGTGGCCATTTTTTTACCTAAACAACAGCTGTTACAGCTGCTCATACTGCTTCATATACTGTGTGCTACTGTTAGACCAAACTAATGCACTTTAACTTTATTGTGCAGCACAAAACATTCGTCCAAATGCTTTGCCTGAATGGTTCAATATGCAAACACGCAGGAAAAACAAGACTCTGCTATCCAGGAAGGAGCATCTGGAGACTGTTTGCTGACCCAGTTATACATTCAGGTCATCAACAGCCTTTAGAAGGTAGATATAATGGATCTCATGATACAAATCTGAGATGCCAAGTTTCCTCTCTGTCATTACACCTCCTGCATCTCACTTCAGTTGGACTGCAACTAACCATTATTTTCACTGTTGATAAATCTGTTGGTTATTTTCTTGAGTTCCCAAAGACCAAGATGACATCCCCAGATGTCTTGTTTTGTCCACAACCCAAAAAGATATTCAGTTTACTGTCACAGAGGAGCAAAGAAACCAGAAAATATTCACACATTTTAAGAAGCTGAAATCTGAGAATTTGGACATTTTCGTTTTACGGATGCACGACATGGCTTTTTCAGCCGATACAGATAAGACAACCAAAAATGTCACATTTTTCTATGTTAAAAATAAGTTGATATTACCTGTTGCTTATGGACACCTGAGGGTAAGAAATGCTGAGATGTAGCAAGCAAAAGATTGATAATTTAATATTCCATCACTCTAACTGAACCGCATCTTACTGACATCACTTTTACAACAAAAACAAAGAACTGTTCTGACTCTTTGAACGTTCATTTAGTTTTACTAGTAAAGTACAACCATTTCTTTGGTCCTGCGTGATTTTACACATTTGAGGGCATTATCTTGGGCTTTGGGTAACAGTGATCAACATTTTTCACCATTTTCTGATATCTTATGGACCAAACAACTAATTGATCAATCAAGAAAATAATAGACAGACTAATCGATGATGGTAATAATATGTAGTTGCAGCTCAGCATAAAACAACATAAAACAAATATACTTTCGATTGTATGGAGCATTTTGCCTGAGAATCCAAGTGAAATACTTTGAGATAATCTGCCAAATCAGATATTATTATAGTGGATATATATCAGCAAATAGCCAATACACTGATAGATATAGACCAGTATAGCTGTGATAGGCCGATATCGGAAGATCATTAATCAGCATTTATCGAGCATCCCTATTACTGTTCGACAACTAATCGTTTAATCGTTAATCATTGCAGCTGTATACTGCAGTGCACATTTTCTTCTGGAAAGCTGCACTGTTACTGAGCATCAGCCAAAAACTGTGAGCAGTGCGTAAAAGTGACTCCAAACTGTCTGTCTCCCTCCTGAGACCATTAGGTAACTGTGCTGCACTGAGTCCACACAGTGTCCACCAAGCAAACTTGTCTGTGTTGTGTCTGCAGCTGCACTGATGTCTTACCTAAGTCTAGCCCCTCATTGGCGATGCGTAAAGCTTCCGTGAAGTCGCTGCCTTTGAGCTTCTCCAGTATGTGGCACTTCATCTTGGTCTCCTCGGGGCAGCACTTTTCCACCACGCTGATGAGCAGGACGTTGTTCTTCATGCCTTTCACCTCTCTTTGTTTTAACCTCTCTTTGCACGCCGGGCATTTGGACGGGAGGTAAACCCCGACGCACCTCCGGCAGAACGTGTGACCGCATGACATGGTCACCGGCTCGCACATCAGGAAGAGACACAGCGGACAGTCCAGCAGGTCCATGGTTGGACGGGTTATGTCACCACGACAACGTCCCACTGGAAGAAATGCTGCTTTTTCACGTCAAAGCACTGCGGACGGAGAGGGTGGACCATTTAAATAACACGCTGACAGCTGGCGATACAGTCAATGTGTCTCCCCTTTGATCGCATCTGCTCCAGCCGACCGGTTTCTCTTTAAGCTAGGCTACTGCTAATTTAGCTCACCTAAAAAATAAAACGTCCCTTTCGTGTAAAATTTATCCATTGACATTACCCATTTTTTGCCCTAACTTAGTCTTTGGTTTGGGACACATAGCGCCTTCCCTTTTTGGTTGAATTAAAAAAAAAGACAAACTCAGCCTCCCAGTTCAATGCGACGCTTTCCCCGCCGCTCCAAACTCCATGAACCGCAACACAAACCACACCAGAATATTTCCACATTAATATTCCTCCTCTTAAGTTGTCCGTGTCCGCTTTTAACCCCTGAAACGACGGCTCCACGGCCACAAAGCTGGGTTACTGTGTAACACCATACATTACATAAATAAAGACCACGTGACGCAGCGGCGTGCGACCTGATTGGACGAAACAGTGGCTTTCCGCCCTGTTGTGAAACCCAAGGATGCCGAGTTTCATAACATAATTCCTGCGACAAAACTTCTTGCTTTTTTTAAACATGGTTTGATTAAAACACCTGCGGGGAAATGAAATGATAGACTCGCTCGTTTAGTCACTGCTGTAGTAATAGTTTAAGTGAAGAGGAGAGTGAATGGAAACCACCCTGTCACAGAACAGGGAATCCCAGCAGAGGATAATAATAACAGGCAGGGGGCGGGGTGGCAGGATCATGACATAAACCCAGTTACCTTCATGCCATCCTCATTTGTTATTTACATACCCTATAAAAACTATGCCACGTTTAAATGCACGTTTTGTAATCCTAAAAGCAGTTTTAAAAAGGCGTCTATGAAGGTGCAAATTGCAGTTATGGCCCATGTTTTGTGTTGTTGTTTTTTTAAAAAGGCATGGCAGGACAATGCTGCAGATCAGTGATGCAACAAAATCTCTTTACATCTGTTACACAAGTCTGTGCTTGACAAGTGGAAACTGTCCCACAGAAGCTATTCTGGGTCAATTAAATGAGGCCAGAGCTTGCAGCACTTTCTTATATTCACATTATTATCATACCGTGCTGCTATATACAGCTTTAAATCAGTATATACACAAAGAAACAAGTGACATATCTGTCTTAAGTCTTCCCAAGGGCCTGTTACACAACATGCTGGAACAGGTTTTACTTGCAAACCTTGCTTTAGTTCAACCCTAAAACATTATTTCTACTATATACATTTATGTACTGGATTAACATAGATATATTTCAACGAATGATGTTGATGATTAATCAGTTAACTGATTAATATGTTTTGTGTACTACTTCTCCAGGTTTCCTCAGTTTAATTCGGACTGCCTTGTTAGTCTAGAACTGAGAGCAATTGCACCCAATTTGACTTTTTTTTTTTGTTTGGCACAATCAGCAGAGGCATTTGTTGAATACGGACAGGCAGACAAAAGAGGGCATTTCAAGCAAGAGCCTTATTATCTTATTTGTTTTGACTTGTTTGTGCTTCATGAATTATTGTTGCACATAACCAATGTGCTGCTGGAATTGTTTAAATAAAACCTAAACTGACAAAGACATGCATTTTGTACTTTATAAATTATTAATGATGAATCAACTGTTGATTAACATGTTCAACTATCCATTAGGGAAAATGCACACAACTGAAAAAAAAGAAAATGAACCCCCTAAAAATTTGGCTTGGTTTTGCACTGTGGAAATTAGGAGATTTGGTACTTTTACATCATTAAACAAGTGCTGCTGCTGCTGGAAGAAACTGATAACAAACAAGGCAACAAAACACTGGCTGTATTGTGTAGTGCCTTCATGAAAACCTAAAGTGAAACAGCTTGAGTGAGGGAGGAATGACTATGTAAGTGTATACATACTGACCTTTCTGTGACCATTCTCACCAGATTACGCAGTATGCAAGTCACAGTGACACAATGCTTTGTAAACATGACAGAATAATGGATTCAAATACAAGAAATACAATTTTAAAAACATTGCCTCACTACAGTGTTATTGAGACAAAGATCTTTATTGGTTTTATTACAAAAACTGAAAGTTGGCACCCCAGTTGATCTGTGTAATATATACATTTTTCAAATATCTTCACGGGAGCTGATAATATCTACAAGATAGCTTTTAAATAAAACACCTCTCAACTCCTGAGAGGACTTCAGGCCCAGTGGAAACACAGCAAACGTCTTCATACTTTATCTAAGTACAGCATACAAAAAACAAACAGTTTAGGTGTACAAAAAAAGAGATACAACTACTTAACAGAAGACTTAAGCAATTTCATCAATAATACTGCACATGGCAGCGTCTTTGTCCCATATTTTGTCCCGCTTTGAAGTAGAGGCGCTCTTGTCCTGCTGACCTGCTGCCATGCAGCTGGCACCTGCTTCCTCTACATCCATTGGTTCAGTTTTCATCCTGGGGGCCTGCCCAGAGGAACAACCAGCGCCAGCTACTGCCGACGCGCTCCTCGTTCCATCACCAGCAACATCCTGACCCTCCATCTGCGGTAAGTCATCAGGTAAGGAGGCGAGGCACCCCTGGATCATCTCCACCACCCTCTCCAGATGTTTCTGGAACCTCTCCGCCGTCTCCAGTCTCTGTCTCTTCTGCACCTCCATCATCACCCTCAGCGTCTCCCTGGCTTGATGTGGCCTGTATTCATTTACCAGGTGGTGAAAGTGAACAAACAGAAGCTTTAAATCCTCCAGCTTCTCTTCACGCTTTATGCTGCCCGGGCTCTTGATGAGGATGTCCAGCAGGTCCAGGAAGTTGACGAGAATGGACATGTTGAGCTTCTTAAGCTCCCGTTTGTGGTCAAACTGCATAGGATGGAGCCTCTCGATGCCTTGGCTCTCCAGTGGCCGGATGATGAGGTCGTCGCACTGGAACTGGTTCCCAAACATCATGTAGTTGTCTCTGATGGGCGGAGGTGGCTTAGGAGCCAGACCCTTGCGGATGTTTTCATCTGTGTACTCTTTGATGTACTGCATAGGTGGAGGAGGCAGGGCACTAACCTGCTGTGGTTCACCCATGATGCCGACCTAAAAAGTGACAAAACGTGTCAATTATTCTGTTTTCCTTTCCAAGCAATACAGAACTGTTTTTTTCTTTTTTATATAAGGCATAAGTTACAAGTTAAGTTTGCGAGTTAAAATACCACACAAGGTTTTCTTGGTAGCATACATAGTGTTAAGTAAGCATGTAATAGAAAACGGTAACAGAAGTGTTAGAATCCTTTACATAAAGATAGCAAAAGGGGTGCACCATATGAATTTTTTCATCCAATAGGAGAATTACCTGCTTCTCATGACAGATACTGATACAAATAAGATTACTAATAATTTCACATTTTTGTATTTTAAAATGGAGGTCAGATAACCTGTATTTTATGGACACTTGACAGTAAGAAATGCTCAGATGTAATGAGAAAAGATGGAAGATTTAATGTTTCATAACACAACAAAACAAAGAACAGTTGTGTCTTTAGTAAGGCTGCATGATTTGGTCAAAACAGGCATATTGCAGTTATTTTGACTGAAACTGCGATGTGCAATACAATTAGTGGAAATAATCAGTTATGCATTACAATTTACATGTTCACTGAAAAAAAAAAAGTTGTGATAATGTGATATTTATTGAGGTCTGTACGAAACAAATTTGTGTTCTTTCAAGTAGAGAACAAGATTTTTTAGGCCAGGTCATCTGTGCAACAGCACGGTAGCTCTTTACAACGCTGCTTTCTCATAATTTTTTCTTTTTTTCAAAAAATTGCAATATGGCTCTGCTTCTGGACATTGCATTTGACCATAGCGATTTCCTTGTGCAGCCCCAGGCATTACTGCAGTATATCAACTTCACAAATATACTTTGGCCTATTAAATGATTTGACCTGTCAAAACCCCCATGTTTATTTTGCATTCCCAGACAGCAATACTGCCAAACAAAAATCCTGAATTGAAAATGTTACATGTGCAAAAGAAAAATGTTACACAAGCGCAGGCAGGTTGGGTAACAGTCAGGTGCTTTTAGTCAAGTAAATACAGAGAAATGTAAGTCTCGAGAGTACTCATTACTAAGAATGGCCACTTTCAGGGTATGGACCAGATAAAATCTTTAAAACGTACTAATGCAGTAATGTGAGAATAATGTAAGCTTTGTTATTGTGGTTAATCCAGTGGTTAACTTTATGTTCTCTTGAATATTTTCATTGACAGCGACATGTTCAATGAGCTTCAATTAAGTTTTATATGCGCCAATTTTAATCTGTAAACTACTCTGTAACTGCAGCTGTCACAAAAACATTATGGAGTAAAAAGCACAATATTTGTCACTTCAATGATGTGGAGTAAAATCATGAAGTTACACGGTTGGGATACGTGACTCAGCTTTATACCACTAACGTTACCTCAAAACTACGGTTAAATACAGTACATTTGTTTAAATACTTTAGTTAATTCATTCAGTCTGTTCTTTCGTGGACAATCGAGGCACCGTTTAGCTGTTTCAATACATATCAACGGCAAAATCTCCCCCATGTAAAGTATGAAGGAACAAAGCTAGCCTGCTAGTCATCAATACGAGTGAGGGCTAACGTGACAATAAATTTAGCTTGAGAACGATGATGAGCGGATATTTTCAATCACTATCTGAAACCTTTATTCATGTTGTTGAATGTGTAACGTTAACTCCTCAATGTACATACAGACGTGAGCGCTTTAGAGACAAACGTACCTAACGAGCTAGCTATGCGACTAGCGCTGAGCTAGCAGTACAGCTGCTAACCTCTGCTAACTAGTTACATCGGTACCGAAAACTAACGTTAACTTGCAAAATACCAGAACAAAAAACACAACTGATATTTATACATACCTCTTAAATGACTCCTCGGTTGCTGGGTGTAGACTTTCGAGATGAAATGTAGCAGAGGTAGAGGCTATCTAATCGGACATTTGACGCTAGCTCATGGCTAGCTTAGCCGCTTCCATACACTGACATGACGTACTTCTTTGTCCCGTTTCCATTGGCTGAACTGTCCTCGTGACAATTTTTGATTGTGCCGATTGGATAATATCCGACCCAGGATAGCTTCATTCTTAGTAAAATAAAATATAAGTGATGGTAGAGACAAAGATGGAGCGTAACAAGGTAAACTTCCGCTGTGGTTGTAATGCATGCAGTGTGTTTAACTGCTAACTTTGAGTCAGGGGTGGAAGTAATTACAAATATTAAAGTTACTGTAATTAAGTAGTTTTTGGGTACTTTTATGAGTAGACTTTCAAGTCTGCACTTAAGGACTCATGACACCATGTACTCTATTTAGTTACTTTCAAAATCATAATTGAATACTGAGTACAAGTTGAATGAATAAACAAACCTTTCATCTGCATTTTTGTAGCCAATAAGGTGATCTGATTGCAAACAGACCAGGATATATGGACGATAAACTAAACACTGCAGGAGCACAGGCTTGGAGTAAGGATGTTAATGACTAATCATTAATCGATTAATTTTAATTATTTAATTAATTTTTTTTAACCAATTAAAATGTATTCATGGATATTTAATGGTCTAGAAATGGAAGTAAATGCATGCCATTTATCCTTGTTTTTGTTTTTTTTGGCAAAGCCATTTATTGAATAAGGAAACTAATGAAACTAACTAACTATACTCGGAAAACTAAATGAAAATGAGAAAAAAGTAAAGAAAAATTAAACATGTTCTATATTTTATACATTATTAATAATTAATTGATTGTTAGCATTTTCAACAATTGGTTAAGGAAAACTGAAAATTGTCAACCCTAGTTTGGTGAGCTGAGTGTAACCACGGAGCAGAACAGAGAGGATGCTGGGAGTAATTTAGACAAAAGATGTGGAGAACCAGAAACCGCTTTGATTGAATGTCTGCTTTTGATAATGTATTACACATCAACAGTTAAAAAGTAACTAATACTAGTTTTTGAGATCAGTACTTTGTACTTTTACTTAAGTATTTTTTTTTAAACACTAGTACCCTTACTTGTAACTGAGTAAATATTTTAATTATGTAACAGTACTTGAGTACAGATTTTCAGTACTTTTTCCACCACTGCTTTGAGTAATGTATAATGCATACTAATGCATATTTTTATTTAGTTTGATATATTTTCTAACTAAAATCCACCTTTGTATGAACAAAAATCAATAATAATATTAATAACTTTATACACCAAACATATAGAAATTAACCATATAAATTTGCATCATACAATTAAAGGAAAAAATGGAAATGCATTAGCCGTTAAGAAAAACCTTCCTAACCTTTCTAAACCTGGTTATTAAGAGACAAAAGCTCTCTTTTGCACGACAGTCCTGGTCCCAAACACTGTGTAGGTATATGAAGGCCATTTTCAGTTTACCACAGATTTTATTTTTTACATTTTTAAAGTCAGTCTCATGTGCTTTAAAATTTCCACCAAAATGTAGGTACAGCACAAAATGATTCAGTATTAAATCCATCATTCAGAGTCTGTCAAATCTTCAAAACAAAATTAAAACTTTAAAACACCTTTTTATTGTTAGTTGATGAAATATCAACCAAGCTGTTGTGTTTTCACATCTTAACAAATGATCATTCTGTTTGACTTTAAAACTGCTCTTATGTTCGTACTCTTTACATTTGTCACTACAGACGTCACATACGTTCACATATTGGTGGTCTTTTCCGCTTGCATTTATCTTTCTGCATTATGTTGTCGTCGCTCTTGTGAAATGTTAACACCACACACATGCACACTGGCAACCACACACACACTCAAGACACTCTCACACACTTAACCAAACCACTATCTCTTCTTTTCTTAAATGCTCAAATTTAACAAAATGTATTTACATTTCTCGATCTACAGAATTCCATAATAGAAGTCAACAACTATGTGAGATAAAAACAGTTTAAAAAAACACAGTTAAAAACAAACAAATAAGAGAAATAAATATATTTTACCCCTACTAAATATAAACTTATTTTTTTAATCCTCATCCCTTATTCTGTGACATTTTCCACCTATTTCTTTTGACAATAAAGTGCCTTTGAAAACTCACTGACACCAGATGGTACTGTGGTCCTCATCCAAAAATTAAATGCAGACTAAATTGTTGGAGCAGTTTTCCTGATGGTGGTGCTGTAGCATCCATCTCAATCTTTCTTGTGTTTTGTGAGGATAAATTGTTTCAGTTTTTAGCTCTCTAACTTTTCTAAAATTCTGCTCTTTAACTCCAAATCACTTTCCTCCCTCGTGGTTACTGACTCTATTGTTGCCTCAAGCTATAATCAAAATTGTTTTTATTTCTAGCCCGGACAATCCCAGCACAAATAGAATGTGTCTCTATTTGTCTGTGACTGTCGAGAGAGAGATTAGACAGAACAAGCAAGCTGAAAGCATTTCACAAGCACTGAATTAAAGCAGTGACAGATGTTGACAGCGAGGCTTAACAAAGAAACAACAAGTAAATTACAGGGAAAATCTTCATTATGGCAGCAACACATGGAAAATTACCCTGCATTGTCTGAAACCTCGGTTTTAATACACAATAGTTCAGTAATTTTGTTTTTAAGCCGTTTAAATTGTTCAGTGTGTGTGTTTCTTTTCTTAAATTAACAATCCCGGCCTTTACATTTTAACAAATATTATTTTCAAGCTGCGTGTTTTGATGGGAAATGTTCAAAAGTGTACAGAGATAAAAAAAAAATCACCCACCTACAACTGCACTATCTGCACGCTGACTTATTGCAACATCGTCAGTGAAAGTGCATGTGAGTGCATGTACAGTGTGAGAGAGAGAGAGAGAGAGAGAGAGAGAGAGAGAGAGAGAGAGAGAGAGAGAGAGAGAGAGAGAGAGAGAGAGAGAGAGAGAGAATGCATGTGTGTGTATGCGCTCTCACAACTCATTTCTTGCCGTAAGGATGTGGTTTACCGAGTGCAAAACTTCATGCCGGAAGCTCCACAGCTTCTATCAAGTCATCATCCACTTAAATTTTTTTTCTTCTGTCACTGTGAGGTGCTCAGTGTCTCACCGTGAAACCAAAAGCCACCAGTTTTTCTCAGTGTTGCTCAGAGCTGTCACGATGTTCCCCAGGGTGATTTTAAAAGCAAATATGATCAAAAAATCTCAACAAAAGAAAAGGACGTCGCCCTCTAACTACAAGGAGAGGTTTTTTGTGTTGGACACCCAAGAGCTGAAGTATTCTGAGCGCCGTCCAGGGGTAAGTGTGCGCTTTGTCAATGTACACACTGGCTTTGAACTATAAATTGAACAGTCTGGAGGGAAGGGTCTGTACATTTAGCCTCCTGAGAACCAGCTACAATTTGAATCACATCCGCGTAAATATACGTAAAGTTAAGATGATGTTATTTCAGAAAAAGCCCATGGTGAAAGGTTGCATCGAGCTGAACAGAATCAAGTGTGTGGAGATTGTGTGTTCTGACATGCCCATACCATGCAACTATAAGTACCCTTTTCAGGTGAGCTCAAAAAGAACACACGCTTAAAAATACCCAATAATTAAATATAATGTTAAATACAGTAAGCGTAATGTATGACGAAACATGACGTATACGTCAGTGTGTCATAACACAAGCACAAAAGTAGTGTTTTCTCAAATGCAAATGTCTCTGCAGGTTTTTCACGACAGCCATTACCTCTACGTTTTTGCCCCAGACAATGATTGTCGTCAAAGATGGGTCAGAGCTCTCAAAGAGGGTAAGCTACTGAAAAAACATCATGCTTCAGAAAATGATGCAACAGATTGTTGTGAACCCTAATACAGATTGATCAGCTTGGTATTTCAAATTATACTGCTTCTGTTCTGTCCGGTTTAGAGACAAAACACAACAATTTGGTTGCAAAGTACCACCCAAACTTCTGGATGGATGGAAAATGGCGATGTTGCCAACAAACAGAGAAACTGGCGGCAGGTTGTCATGTGTATGACCCAGTGGGTTATGGTTTGTATTGCTTATTCTCCTCTCTTTGTTTCATGTTTATTTTCATTAAGGGTTTAACACTTCTTTGTGTATTTGATTTACATTTTATCACAGTTGAAAAACTCTCACGTCAATCAGATTCTGTTTTATTGGTATTTAACGTATTCGACTTATCTTGGTGTACTTAGGAGCAAAACAAGGCTGAACAAATAAAGGTAAAGAGTAGACAGGAGTAGGACTGGGTGATATATCAATATTAAATTGATATCGCTGTAGAGTTTGGATATTGTGATATGGGATTAAATGTTGTCTTTTCCTGGTTTTAAAGGCTGAATCACAGTAAAGTGATGTAATTTTATGATTTTACCACACTGCTCTAACTGTTCTATTATTTGCCTTTACTTACTTAGTCATTACTCACATTACTGATGATTATTTATCAAAAAATCTCTTTGTCTTCATATTTTTGTGAAAGCAAAACATTGACACCATTTTGACAGAGGTATTTGGTCAAAAATATGGCGATATTTGATTTTGTCCATATCGCCCAGTCCTGCTGTCAGGGTAGTTTTATTGACAGAAATGCATCATATTCTATAAGATCATCATATGTCTGCACTATTTGAGAATGTCCAGGTGTGTTATTTTAGAGAAAATGTGTATAACATGATAGATATATATATCGTCAGCCATATTGCCCTGCCCCAGTAGATAGGACTGTTATGTAGACAAGAATATGAAAAAATACAAGTGTTAACAATGATTATTAAATTATTTTAAGGTAAAGATTTCTCCAACATGTGATTAGGTCAAATCTTGATCTGAATCTAGTGTCGTTACGTAACTTCTACAAAGTCCGGTATAACATTTCTATTTAGTACATTTACATGTGCCAAAAACATTCTCTAATATAACTTTTCTAATTTCTCCACAGCTTCTAAAAAGCCCCTTCCTCATCTCCCAGATCCAGAGGTATAACACTTTCTATGACATAAATAATATTTTGATTAAATATTATTGACGTTGTGGTTACTACTTTTCAAATTGGGAGCAGATAAAATAACTTTCTGTCACTTCTTTGACTAGATGTTGTCATTCTTCACATTTATGCAACATAATCAAGACTGCTCCTCTTAACATATTTAATAATTATACATTTTCTTTCAACCAGTGCAGCTGCGCTTTGGGCACAGATGATTCTGTGTCTTGTGCAGCTCGGTTTGTTATCTTGCTTCTCCCTTATCTCGCTTATATCTCGCTAGACTTCCTCTATTGCTGATAATTTGGCACTTGTTATAAAACATCAAATGCTCATTATCTAACCTACCGTTATATAACCCAAATAGCCTCATGATGAAGTCTTATGGTGTGTTTACATTTCTTTTGTGTTTTTTCTGCTGTGTATGGAAAAAAAGGTAACTGCTTGCTTTTGGGGCTTTTTCACGGTAGCCATATTGATATGAAATAGTGAGGTAAACACAGGCGTTACCAATGATTCTAGTTAGGGTCCCGTGGCGTCAGAGACGGGCACAAATACATCAAAAAGTATCTTGTTACAAATGACAAATTCTTGCTCAACAAATGTATCAAAATACAAAATACTTGTATGAAAAATGTATTTAATTAAAGTACAAATAATTTGTCATTTGAAAATACAAGAATACATTCTATACAACCTGATATGATCACGTTTTTGGCATTTAGTAGCCTCAGTAGGGGTCTGACCTTAACCCACCTACATCGTTGATGTATAACAAGAACTGAATACAGCGTCGGAGGCGAGCGATGTGCATTGCGATAAATGTTGCCCAGCACAGCATGACTAATCAAAAAAACAAAACAAAAAACACTTGTAAAGAAATTACCCAAATGAATGTATACTACACATGGGCCGCAGCGGGCAACTTCCACCGGACGAAGCAGCTAACTTCAGGTTTAGCCCTCCGCTAACTTGCGAGTTACGAGTCATTTCACAGAGGGTGTGATGCTCCAAAAAA
>JAJHUR010097300.1:0-12165 GCA_027495735.1 Lutjanus campechanus
CGACACATACCCTCACACACACCTTCCTACACTTGAGAACAATGCAAGAATAGCAACAGGAGGAGAAAGAAAGGAGAGAAAAAAAAAGTGTACAATCCTGCAGAAATGACCAAACCAAACAGTCCCGACCACCGTCAGCAGAGCTAATTTCTAATCATACTTGGTGGCGTGAGGGTGAGAGATGTATTAAAAAGAGAAGTGTGATGATGAGTAATACAGTTATGCATGGTAGGTGAATCAAATCGTGCTGGTAGACTGCAGGCTGGAGACATGGATGAATAGGCAGTGGAGGGTTTTTGCTCATCCACAGTATGAGGCAGCTGAGGACAGAAGAGTGACTTACTTCTCACGTGTCGCCATCAGCATCCATTAAAACCATCCCATCAAGTGTCTGTGTCCGTGTGAGTGACGGCGGTTACGTTAACGTGTGGGCAAAGTGTAAATGTGCGTCTGTGTTGTCTCACTCATCTGTAGCTTTTCATCCCTTCATTTCATCACTGGTCACGTCAGATTCATCAAAATGTGCGCTGTTGTCAGGGATGTTTCTTGCACTTCATTTATTTCTATTTATTTAAAAAAATATATATATATGGTAACACTTTATTTGAAGGGGAGTGCGTAAGACTGCCGTTACACTGTCATAACCATGTCATGACACCTGAATTGTATATGACTTTTGCAATTTGCTCTGTTGTGTCAAATTTTACGCAAACTTGACATTGTTTGAGATGTCTTTGTTATGACAACTTGACATTAACGAAGACAAAAAATGCTTTGTTTTGACATTAACCGAGTCAACATAATGTGTTTGTTATGACAACTTGATATTAACCAAAACAACAGAAGCTGTGACAATTCTGAGACTAACTGTACACCGTTTGACAGGAAATACAATGTGGAGGTGGTTTTCTGGCTAGGTTTGTGCCCCTGGCACCCCGGGGCAAAGTCACCTAATTAGGCAGCCAGCTCCACAGCTAACACAGGTAACTCTGTGAGCTAAATCACCTGGGTACTGCTCTCTGTTGTCAAACTGGCCATACAACATTTAATGACATCTTTATGACCAAGTCCAAAATGTACCACTTTGTTTTAGTTCAAGGAAGATACTCATGACACGCTTATGATGGTCTCATGACAGTTTAATGTCATGTTAAAACATAAAGCGAAACTGTTTCTGTTTAGTTTCAGTTTGATAAAGTTGTCACAACAAAGACATTGACTGTTTATGTGGTCTTGGTTAATAACTAGTTGTTGGCTTGGTCAACTTGTCATAACAAATACATCTTAAACAATGTCAGCTTTGTATTAAGGATGACATAATTGACCAAATGACACTGACTGACAACAGTCATAAACGCTCACAAAGGGGTGTCATGACACAACTTTTCCACAACACAGAAAATGAAATTAACAAACAGACGTGACATGACATGAAAACTTGTCGGACCAAAGCACAGTGCAATGCAGTCTAATACCCCCAGTTCCCAGTTTGACACCCGCCCTCCTAATATGAACAATCAAGGGTCCCCTGATCTTTAGAAACTTGGGGTGGGATTTGGATAGAGTATACTGAATTTCTTCAAGATCCAGATAAGAAACTGAGTCATTTAGCTATTCTTTTTTAAGCAGATCTGGGAAAAAATCAGTCTCTCAGAATGACCTTTTATTTCCTTGACTGTACGAAACATGAGGGCTACTGTAGTAAGAGCCAAAAAAATAGTTTGGAGCAACCCAGTATCACAAAAAGATGCTTTTATGTGAACGTGTGCACCAGTAATGAATGTAAAACTTTAAATATGAGGTGTTGGTGTCAGAGCCTCAGAGTCACAGAGCAGGAGCTGCATTTTGGACTCAACTGTTTCACACCACTTTGATGCTCTACAGCTCCTCAACATGCCAAGAGATCGATCACTGAGGAGGCAGAAATATCAGTTTCTTCACCAAAAGTAGCCTCAACAGACCATGATGCACTGCACCCACAAGACATTTTGAGCTTTGAGTACTAGGGGAGCTCAATGCTTTTTCTTTTTCTTTTTCCCAAAGGATAAAAAAAAAAATCTGTTTTTGTGATCACAGATGTTATTAGGCTGCATTCACATGTAAAAGAAGCGCTGCATGAATCGCCGCTCACAGCCCATCATCCACCTTGTTTCCATAACGACAGACCACTCACGTCAGCTCACCTGTTGCTGAGCTGAATCTGATCCCATAAGATCAGCTTGCAACAGATATTAGATAATGTTCAGTTATTACAACAAGCTGTCATCTCTGTTGGCACAATGGTGAAATCATCTGTTTTTGGAAAAGTCAATCAACTCTCACTCAAAACAAAACAAAAAAAAGTGCACAGCAATCATACTCGGAGCAGATTGTGGCCACTCCTCGTGCCTTCTGTTTAAAAGAGGTGGTGACAGTTATTCTCCACCCACTTCTGCTGAATGCAACAAGTTCAGGCACTTTCTCTGGTCTGCCTGTGTGCTGTAGGAAATTATTAACTTGAGTGATGGTAGATGAGGACGGCTGTCAGAGAGCTGATGGACCAAAAACATGACATAACAAAGAGGACGAAAGATAGAGTGGAGGACTGTGTTTGTTTTCCTTTATGAAGGGTTTGAAAGAAGAGGAGTAGGGAAAATAAGTTTACACCAAACATGTATCCGAGAAGGAGCCTAATAATGCTAAAAATTCACAAAAGCATGCACATCCAAATGCAATAAATGTTAGATACTAGGCAGAAGTACATGTTTAAAGAGGAAAAACAGAGCCTGCACAGCAGATTTTGCCCCCTTGAACATTTAATATCACTGATTGTGTTCTTTTACTGCTGATCCTGATTACTATTGTTTCTTGTTTCATTATGGCAGCTAGTATGGCAGCGTTGTAAGTCAGTTTGATATTAAGCATTTCTGGTGAATTTTTAGCACCAGGCGTTGCGGGTGACTCAGCCGCTCCTGAGTAAAAAAGAAAGTAAGAGCCAATCAATGAAAGCAGAGTTGTAAGTAAGTGAGATTCCACAACACATTCCTGCAGATGTTTCACAATAAAAAAACGTTGTTCATGTGGAGGCAGCCCAAGGCAACATGGGGTGAGTAACTGTAAACATAAATCCCAATCTCCTGATCGTGTGTTTTTTTTTTAGCCAATAACGACCAGGTATCCCTAATGACATGGTGATATATGTTCATGAGAGCATCTTCTAGTGTGCAGACTCTACTTTTCTCTTTAAGGAGCCAAATAATACCAAAACACACAAATGAAAATAAGTCTGCTTCTGAAATATTGTAAAAGTGGAACATTCCTGTAACCTTTTCTTCTTCTCTTTCCCTCCTGCAGCCCTAGCAGCCAGTGGTGGCCAGCTGCCTCTTTCCAGTCTTGAGGGGGCCAGCAAGGTGATGCTGGGGGCCTCCGGGGGCCAGGGAGGGGGCCTCCCCTCCTCCCTCTTCCTCAACCACCCGGCCCTCCTCCACATGGGCCAGAACCCCGGCGCTGGACTGATCAGCGCCGCCGTAGCCAAAGCCTCCCAGCCCTCCCCCTTCCCCTCGGCCAGCAGCATCAGCCCCACCCCGTGCTCCCCCTCCCCCTGCTCCAGCCCGGCCTCTTCCTGCTCCTCCAGCGAAATGGCACACAGCCCGCCCTCTCTGGGCGGAGCCAAGATTGAGTGACCGCGCCAACTGGCCAATCAGAGAGGAGGAGGAAGGAGGAAACGAGAACCTCGCCTTTCACACCAAAGCTATCTCTTTCTCTCTCTTGCGCTCTTCTTCCGTTATTTTTCTCGCAATGGCTCTCTCGCTCCGTCTCTCCCGGTCTTTCGATGCCAAAAATACACAGAATGAAAGAGGAGGGAGGGAGGGAGAGAGGTGAAGGAGGGGAGAAGGGGGGGAGAAAGGGGAAGATTGAAACCAAAAATCTTTATCTATCCAAACAGATGGGGAAGAGGCAACGTGGGACCTTTTTGTCAATAACACGTGATATCGACATGGCGCCTCTCCACTCTTTCTCTCTGAAGGAAAACAAACCAATGACTCTTTAACAAAGAGATGGAAGAGACGGCGGAGACGCATGTCGGAGTGCATAAACCAAAAATGACAAAAGATAACTTTACTATGTGACAAAGGAATGGCGGCAAGGACAAAGAACGGAGAGGAGGACTGTGCTTTCCTTTTTTTTTAAATTATCATTTTGAAAAGCTGCGGGTCTGAAGGAAGAGGAGTAGGGAGGATAAGTTTAAACCAAAAATTTACCTGAGGAGGAGGCGGCGGAGGAATACACAATGACAAAAAAGAAAAAAAAAAAAAAAAACGACAACCATACCAAAATCCCAAATACCAAAAACCAAAAATACGGAGAGAAAAGCTTTATTCAAAAGGACGTGTAAATACTGAAGCTATCCAGGACCAGGACTTCTTCTACTGCTACTGCTACTCACACACACACACACACACACACACACCAACACACACACACACACACATACACACATCAAGAGCCAATCCATCTTTACCATCGACTCATCCTGTCTGTGTCAGCTCATGTGTCTCTCATAGGTTTTCACGCTAGATATTTTGGACAGTTTTTGTAAAAGATTGTTACTGAAACGAGCGGAAAGCTCGTGTATGAATGATTGCCAGTTCTGCTGTACCTTCATGTGTTAGTCTCTTTACCTACCTCTGGTTCGAAGAGCATAGAATAGCTTTCCTCTCTCCTTTTGATTTCAGAGGCTTGTTATTCACTATCTGTTTTTTTTTTATACACTTTGAGAAGTACAGTAAGGATTTGTTTTTTTAATTATTTATTAGTGTCATTTTACAAATCCAGCTCCTATTTATTGTCGCAGCCTTTTTTAGTGTTAGCTTTTGTTTTTGTTTTTGTTTTTTTGGGAGTTTAAATCATCATCAGTGTCATCATCATCGTCTTCATCATGCATTTGTGTTGTCAATGTGCTTTTTTTTTTTTTTTTAAATGTGACTATTCTGCAGGAACAGAGATGACGACGGTGAAAAGACGCTCACCAAGTGCCAAACAGATCCAAAGTAGAGTTGGCACACGAGTTGCGAGTTGATTTCAAGGTGTGAATGAATTTATTAAGACTTAAACATGTGACATTTTGTGCTCTTAATCGGACCACTCTGCCCTCACTCCTTAAGATAACCCATTATCGGGGTGACTCCGTGGCTAAATGAACATGCCCTGGAAAACTTCGCACGTTTGTTAAGAGTGGGCGACCATTTTTGAAAGTATGAAATAGGGCCGTGATTGGAGATTTAAAGTAATAACCGTGGAGACTGAAGGCTAAATAAGTCAATAAAGCCAAGTTTAGTCACAGCCGCCTCTCGTTCCTGCCTCGTCAATCAGCATAGACGCCCCCGACACCTGTCTGTCTAGACATGTTTACTGATATTTGTCTGTTTCCATCATCACTCCATCAATCACATTTCACTGTCATTTTCCACCTCAGACTGCCATTAATTCTCAAATGGAAACCAAAGCATTCTCAAGGCTGTCTCAAGCTCTTTGTAAAGAGCCTCAGCCAAGACATATGAACACAATAAAGACACAGATGGGGAAGAAGGGGGGGGTGAGAACAGGACTTTACCACTGGAAGCCCCCCTGGTGTAATCCCCTCCACCTGGCCCGTCCAAAAAAAATCCCTGCACGCACGGGGGAAGCTTTATTTAGGGAACTGATCCTTTACTCCGAACCCCCAGAATGAAGGGTACACTGGGACAGGCGAAGGAGGGACACACTGTAGTGCGGGGAGCAGCAGGCGTCACACTTTTTCTTTTTTGTAAGAGGATACCAAAAATAAACCCAAACCAAACCAAAAAACCCAAGGAATGACAGAAGCAAACCAAAAAGAACCCTAACCAAATGTGGCTGGAGGGAGGAGGGGAGGAGGACAAAATGCAGGTCGCATCTGTCTCTCTGTCTGTCCGTCTGTCTGTTAGCTTTAGGGCTGCAGCATTCGCCCCACTCTGAAACTGTGTAGCATGAATGGAGGGACGGATGGACAGGCAGATAGACAGGCGAGCAAAAAGAAGGACAAGACAATTTCCTCCCCTCCTCTGCCCCTCTCACTCTCTCCAGCTCGGCTCTCTGGTCCTGGATGGAGCTAAACGCAAATGACCTCACTGAACTGAAATCTTCTTTAAAAAAAAAATCTGTTTTTATTTTTCTGTTGGTTGGTTCTGATTGTTTTATCTCTGCTGTGTCTCTTGATGCCGTTTTATGTACTGTACTTTAGTGCTTACTACTCATTTGGAATAACGTACTCGCTTACTTACTTACTACAAGAGCTCCTTATTTTTTTCGTAGTCGTGCTAGAGATTTTTATCAGGTGGTTGGAAAAAATACTGTGAAAATTTAGCTTCCAGATTTTTATTAGATAAAGAAACAGACTGTCTTGGCAGAAAACAAAAAAGACACACAAAAAGCCAAAAACAAAGATCTTGAATAGCAAAACCTTAAAAAACGCCAAACCAAATGCTGAACCAAACCAAACACAGTTAGAGAGGAGCTGCCTTCTCTGCGCGAGGGCACGGAAATGGGTAAAAAAGTCAATTTGTCTGATGGGAACCTGTGTGGGTTTTCTGTTTATGTGAGGCCAAATGGTTAAAAAAAAGAAAAAAGGGGTCTGCAGTGATGTCTTGTCATTAATTTTGACCTCAAACGCTTCATATGCAGAATAACACCCACAGCGGCGGCCTCAGTCAAGTTGACGGTTTGAGAGTTGGACGCAAACATATCCAAAGAATATTTGGTTTGATCCACACCAGAAAAAAAAAACAAAAACAAAAAAACAGTCAACACACGAGAATCGTCTCACGAACCAAACTTTAGATGTGGGGTTTGCACCATAAAAAGGTGAAACCTTTTCTCCACATTGACTCTTAGACGGAATGTATCTGTTAGTGCTTCTATAGATTTTGTAGAAAAAAGATCTATGTTCTACTGCTTACTTATCGCTAATGTATTAAAAAGAAAAAAAACGTACAAAAAAGACTTTGAGAAAAAAAAAGATCCTAAAAAAACATTGATGATAATAACTTGATTTTAGACCAAAAATTTTAACTATCTCTCTTTGGACTTTTTTATTTCTCCTTACTGCGATGATTTAGACTTTTGATTGTACTATTTATTCAGGGTAGGGTTGATTTATTTGCTTGTTATCTTTTTTTTTTTTTTTTGCCTTGCTATTTATTTGTTAATTTATTTCTAGAGGTGCTTTTTCATATTCTGGGATGTATTTGTGATGTTTTTTTTTCTTTTGTCCCCTGCTGAAGTTCTTTCTTACTTCTCTAAACCAAATAATACCAGAAATGCAACCACGGGTCCTGTCGGGGCTTAATGAGAGAATATGGCCGACTGGAAGGTCAGTCGTAAAGATATTCTCTTTCTCACTGAGACGACGCTCCTCTTAAAGGGGAGGGGGAGCTCACGGTAGTGAGAGGCAGCGCTGTGTGGACAAACACCTCATAATTTACGCTTTTCAAGAGAAAAAGAATGAATTTGCGAAGGCTTTCTGGACAGACACATGTCTTCATAAGTGGGGCTGGGTATCGTTTGGATTTTAACAATTTCAATTTCGATTTTGCGAATTACTGTACATGCCACGGTTGGTGTTCGGGGGTTAGTTCGCTACGTTATAGCTAAACTAAAATAATATAGTTATTTGTGCATTCATAAGAGAATTGATGACATTTAAAAGTAACTACTTCTATATAATTAGTAATGTAATTCAGTTACTTTGAGAGAAGTTATTAGTAACTGTAACCAATTACTAAAGTTCAGTAACTTTCCCAACACTGGTCATCTGCCTGAGGCGCACGGTGCGGGTGGAGACAGAGAGATGTCGTGCAGTGCTGCTGCCAGAGGAGTGCTGACTAAGATTACAGCATTTATGGGTATAAATAATAGCTTTGTATATGTTTCTCACTCTTCTCCTGATGGTCTGAATAACTCACTTAATTCTTATATTAAATATTTTAGCAGTAAAAAGAGACCCATGGCTATAGGTAGACAGTGGACCAAACCGCTGTGAGACATAATGAGGGGAAAGACACAATCTTTCCAAACTTGAAAACGCATTATTTTGCGTCTATAATTAGCACAGATGCTCTGCCACAATACTGAATTTCACCAGCTAACGTTGACTAGACACGAGACAAGAGTGGTTTAATTTTTTGATCAAAATTATTGCTAGAGACATGTTCTTACCACCCCTACCCAATTCTATACCTTTATCAATCTCAGTTCTTGATGATTCCGCATCCTCCTGCGTTCTTCACACCAGAGTTGTGTGAAACTCAAATTACTGCAGATAATGGCATTGAGCTAAGCTAATGTTAGCTAGTTAACCATAATGACTGTGGTCTCTTCTCTGTTTTTTAGTTTATTTAGGCTACTTAACTTTGTGAAGCATAGCATTTGTTAAATTGAGGTAAAGACTCTACACAATTTGAGTTACTCACCTGCTGGTCAAGCTGTCAGAGCTGTTCATAAACGCACCAGAAAGATTGTTGAGTCTTATTTCTAGGATGTCAAATACCAGTGTTTTGTGTTGGTAAAGCACCCAGAGCACAACAAAATAGTAAGAAAAGTAAAGAAATGCAGGCTGAGGGCAGGGTGTCTACAGATACAGCCAGCACAACACACTTCTAGTGGGTCAAAAGGGGGGAAATGTATATTATGTCTTTAACTGAGAATAATGCTAGACTCTTGATTTAATAAGAGAAATGCATGTAGAGACAGGAAGATATACATGCATTCAACTCTCATGTCTACAGGTGTAGGCAGTACACGGTTTAATTTGAAACTAGCACGAGTGAAATTTTTGCAGGAATCAAAAGTCAGAACCGAAATTAAAATTTTGAAATCAATTCTTGATGCCCAACCCTATTTATAAGAGAAAAAGGCAAGTTTCAGGCACGAATATGATTTGTGTTTGTGGAAAACAGCCTGAGTTACAGCATGAGGTGTTCTCCGAGACGCAGTGCTGCTTCTGTTCTTCTATATTTTCTCCACAGGGAGAACACACTGAAAGCTTTACAGCTACACAACCAAAAACACAAAAGAAGAAGATCAACTGGGGCTAAAGGCGAAGGTTTTTTTACATGACAGAGAGGAAAGACGGAGACAAGAGAGAGGAGGGTGATTTTTGGATTCCCAGCCGTAAATTGCCCTCTTAACTTCTCGCTTTGTCTCTTTTTTCGGTTTATTTTTTAAATCTCTTTTTGTTTCCGGTTTTCTATAAGTTGGGTCAAACTTTTTTCTTCATCCACTGTAGGATGTAAAAGAGAGATAGTTCATCATATACCTCATATTCTTTGATGATAAACCAAATAGATGAATGCTTTAAAATGCGGGGTTCAAGTGGGGATCAGGGTGTAGGACGGTGTGTCTGTGTGTGTGGCTGCGAGCAGACACAGTAAGGCCAAAGGTCAAAGGTCGTTGTCCTAATGGAGGTAAACACAGATGTGGGATTGATCTGTAAAGTAAAAGATCATCCAATAGATTGCAGTTTTTCTCCATGGGATTCAGAAGGTGCCATTTAAGGTCATACTGGTTCATGCTCCGGTCTACACACACACACACACACACACACACTCCTTGTCCCCCTGGAAAACACCCCCCGCTGTCTGTGTTGAGCTTTGAACACAGCCCTCTCCTCATATCTGACCCGACCTCCCTGTCAAACACTGTGGACTGTGGGTTTAAAGCTGCTCTTTGGCACAGATCTAGGATCAAATCTGGATCAATTTTTTGGCTTAAAAAAGCTTTGTTCCTGTGAGTAACTTTATCACCAACAAGGTCGCCGAGCCCTCTCTCGCCTTCAGGTCTCCGTTGCCTGATGAGGGGGCGTATTGACCAGTTGATGTCCATGTGTATCAGGGAGAGCCGCTGGGCAGGTAACCGGGGGGGCGGCTGAGACCGGGGTTGCTAGGTGACGCGTACAGACACTTCTCACGACTCGTGGTGTGTGTTTGAGACATTGGAAGTTGGAGGGAGAAGGCGTGCGTGTCCTCAAACTCTTCTTGTTTTTCTCGCTCAGAGGAAGTGGAAGCAGAGCTGCTGCGTCACTCTGCTGTGTTTCTGATGAGGCACTTTTTCTGTTTTGTTTTGTTTTTTTTGTGAACATCAGGGCTCGAGGGACCGGGTGTAAAGAAAGTGTAGGTCTCTGTGGTGGGGATACCCCCTTAGTGAATGATACCAAAGTCAATGCCCTGCCACGGGATCCTGCACAATGTACTTGCTCCCTTAAATCCTGATGTCCACCTGAGTGTTCAGAAACTCCACTTTTCCTCCAAAAGGCCTAGACGCCAGCAGATTTCTCTCTCCACACAATCACAAAGTCTCTATAGGCAAGACAGGCAGAGATGTAACTTTGCAACAGCATCTATAAAAGAAGCCTTAAAGGAATATCTTCATTTTCTTGCCAAGGGTTGGAAGCCAGACACTGGCCAAAAAATAGTTCTGGCACTTAAAAGTTTGGTTTTTTACACTTTTGTACAGTGTAAACAAACTACAGTATGTAACGTCTAACTTACTTTAGAGGAGTTTCAGAGGTGCTGGAGGGTGAGTCTGTTTCCTGTGGACACGTGAATTAATCTTTAACACCATATTTAAACTAAACTAACTTTACCAATTCAGTCGCTTTTTTTTAAGCTATGGAGCTCCCCTCACTGGTGACTTAGAGGACTGTTTTTTAGCTCAGCCTTAATTCACAGGATGTTACTGCCTGGTTAAAGCGATACTTCACCTCAAAATCAAAAATACACATTTTTTCCTCTTGCCTGTAGGGCTATTTACTGATCTAGATCACGGCTGCCAAATTCAGTTTGACCCACGAGGTGTTTCTAGTGAAAAATGTATTTACAAAGTTCAGAATACAAATCTCTGTTCATGATGTTTTATTTTTTGTAAGGTAAAATGCTTTAAAATGTGGAAAAAGATCCCTAATTCTTAATTATTTTTTACATAATCTGAGCACAGTGGACAGAGTGACACTTTGTGCAGAATGTCAGTAATTTAAGGGAACCTGGGATCCTCGTATGATTTTGCATCTCCATATTACAATTCATGTAGGAGCTACTTTCTTCCTGCAACAGAAATGAATGTTTTGGATCAATAGCACGACAAGCGAGGAAAAATATGTATTTTTTTTAGTGAACTCTTCTTTAAAGGCTTTTTGAAAGTCACAGAAAGCTGCATA
The DNA here is from genome assembly GCA_027495735.1 of Lutjanus campechanus. Taxonomy (NCBI): domain Eukaryota; kingdom Metazoa; phylum Chordata; class Actinopteri; order Lutjaniformes; family Lutjanidae; genus Lutjanus; species Lutjanus campechanus. The sequence goes on from JAJHUR010097300.1 coordinate 11,210, forward strand.
AAAAAAAATTAGGATTTGATAACTCTGTTACAAAAATGTGTTTTATTCTGAACTGAAAGTAAAAACTTTAACCAGCAGCGGACTGAACTTTCTTGTTATAACATGATAAGTTTGTATGACATAATAACCTGGAAAATATCTTGTTACAACATGAAAAACATCTTTTTATAATGTCAGACTTTTCATGCTAAAACAGTTTATCTTTTTCCGACGTGGCAGCAATGCGCCGCTGTAACCTGGCATCTGAATGTGTGTGAATGTGCATAAATTGATGCAGAAAAGGCACAAAATTGTGCAGAAAAATATCAGCAAAATGCAGGAAATGAAGTGTTTGATGCTGCTCAAAATTTCCCCACTTGATAGGCTGTGTGTCCACGCCAATGTTGGAATGAATGAAGTGTGATGCATTCACTTAACTTTAAAAAAAACAAAAACACTTTGAACAGAGCCTGAAACTATTTGAATCAGCAAAGTGATTCATGATTTCCACCTCATCCTGACAGAGCCAGGCTAGCGGTTTCCCCCTGTTTCCAGTCTTTATGCTAAGCTAAGCTAACCAGCTCCGCTCAGCTGCAGCTTCATATTCACCCTGCAGGCATGAGAGTGATATCAGTCTTCTCATCTAACTCTTGGCAAGAAAGCGAATGAGCGTATTTCCCAAAATGTTTAACAGTTTCTTTGAAAAAAAAAAATGTCCGAACACGATGGGCATGGGAGATGTGATTGTTGGAGAATGAGAGTCACAGCGTGCGAAGCAAAGAAAACAACAAAAACAAGCTGCTACTTCTTCCTTCACCCACTCTCTCTCTCTCTCTCTCACACACACACACACACACACACACTTTTCCTCTCTCTCATCCATTCCTTCTTTCTCTCTCTCTCTCTCTGTCTCTTCTACAATACAGCTTTAGTCCAAAGGTTTCTCCAGCAACACAGCAAAGCAAGTCAGATGTTAA
>JAJHUR010097301.1:0-13233 GCA_027495735.1 Lutjanus campechanus
TCTTGTTCTTGTTCTGAGCACTTTGACTCTGCTGCGAGTCATCACGCGTAAACAGCTCAGTGGTTTTCCAGCAGTTCAAGCCAGGCTTGAAATCTAACCCATCACTTGGTCGTGTGCACAGCGTTTCACTTGATGTTGCCTGATCAGAGTCTCAACAAAAGACACTGGTGCCTAAAACCTATATTGATAGAAAAGAGGCAGCAAAATCAACTAGCACCTGACCTGGTGCTGTGCATGTCCCCAATTTCTAATTTTAATGAAACTTCAGTCATATTAAGAACCTTTTCCAACCCGCTCCCCAAACTGCCTAACATGACATGATTGGTACCACTGGAAATGTAGGAAATTACACCCATCCAATACCACTGCTGTCCCAATTTACCATGGTATCTACTCACTGACTTGCCGACGGCTGCGTGAGTGATGTCTGTCACGCTGACACTCTCACTTTGTCTCTTTCTCTTTTACACGCTTTTTCCATCTGCCTGAATTTGCCTTACAGATGGCAGAAGTATAACTGTAACTCAAAGTAACAGAGGAAGAGAGGATGAAAGGGAGGAAGAGTGACAAAACTGGGCAAGCAATGAGAGGAGAGACAGAGATGGGGCGCCTATTAATCACGAGTGGCAAGGAAGCAAATTCAGCATATTTCTATAGGAGTTACTCACACATCAGCAGCAAGTCCTCTAATTAAAGGGATAGTTCACTCATTATCGTTATCTACTCACCCTCATCCCGATTGAAGGTCGGGTTTAATTTGTTAGTGCAAAATTATGCTGAAGACTGGAGACTTATTGGAGAAAACAGCGTTGCAGAATCTCCCAAACAATGAAAGTGAATAGTGACCAGATTTAAATGTAAAACAACTGGAAAACAACATATAATGCCTCCATCTGGTTTAAACCAGATGAGCAGTATGGAGGCATTACATTATTAACATGGTGTAATATTGTAAAGCCCCCTGAGGCAAAACTGGGATTTGTGTTTTTTTCTATTTTTGTGTTAGTTTTGCTAGTTTATTCAACACATGATTCATGTTATGCTCTTTGGACATGTGTTGTGTGCATAAGCTGCTCTGTGTGACCTCATCCTGGTGAGAACAGTAACAAGAGGCCATTTTAATCGAATAGAATATGTTACAAATGATATTTCAGGGCATGTATTTAGTAATCTGTAGTGGAATACGTTTTAAAAAGTAACCCTCCCAACACTGATGATAACTGACGCAGATGGAGACAGAGGATGTAGTTTATGGTCTTTTAGTGAATGAATCAAACAGAAAATGTAAAAGTGGATATATTGTGCCCTTGGGTACACACACACCGAAAAACATACACCAAGGTAAGATTATGAAAGGAATCCCATATCAAGTGTACACAGATCCACGCAAACCCCCAGAATCTGTGAATTATGTGTCTGGTCTATAAAGCAATATGAAAGGTGCTCACACGCTGGTACTGGCCTTGGGATCACAAGGTCCCGCAGTACTGTAGGCATGTTTTAATCAATAACTTACTGAAGCGCTAAATGAGGTGGGGCCATGGCCAGAAGGGTACGTGTGTGTGCGTGGTGGGTGTTGGAAATAAGATAAAGGGTCACAGTATCCCTCATGTTCCTGCGACAACTGCAACAGTACACACATGGACACATAATATGAGCACACACACGGTCACTAGGGCTGTTTCTGGTGACACATTTCCCTGTTGATTAAACAGAGATCTTAATTTAGACTAGTCGACTAGTCTAAAACACTTGCAACTGTGCGTGCAACTGTGCAAATAGCAAGTTGGGGATATAAATAGGTTGAAATCTATACAATCTATGGTTGAAGCGAGCTGTTTCCCCTCGCCTCTTCCTCCCTAGACTCAGGGAACCTCTGCAGGCTGCAGGAGCATCACAGGAGCATCGTAGGAGCGCGTCGTAAACTGACAGTAGCATAAATTGTCTGTCAGCGTAAAGCTAAACCTTTTATTCTGAAAACATAAGCTCACTGCTCTGAAATTACACACTCCGGACTTGGAGTTAAGTGGCTGCCTGTCTCACCGCCTGCCAGACTCCATTAAAATATCACTCAATTTAACTGTTATAAACTTCTACACCTTCTACGAGATTGTTAATGATTTCGCACAACTCATAAAAAGACGCCGAGTCATTTGGCAAATATTCAATATTATTTGAACTCCAAAAACAGTTATTCTGGCCAAGAAAAAGAAATTTTAAAGGACACCGCGGCTGTAGAGTTGTTGTCAGAAAGCCGAGCATTCAAACTTACACGTTTCCCTGATCTCTGATGACATATCCTGGTCATTTTATGATTTATCATAACATGACCTTTGTAATGTATTTGAGCTCCTGTCATATGTTGTATTGGGAGTAACTGACAATCAACCTATTCTGGCATTTAGGTTTGAGGATGCATGTACAGTATATGTACCATCTTAGAGGCAACAGTTAACCACCGTTGGCAAATGAATAAGATATTAATAAGGAGTTTAACACCTTGCATTTCTGGTGCCAACAAGTGACGGTGGCTATTGGTCACATGTCCGCATTACATTAAACAGTCAGTTCAATGTTAATTGTGACAAACAGACAGAGAGAAAAAAAAACGGAAGGGATGAGGGACGAGGATGAGGGATGAGGAAGCGGGAGTGAGAGAATGTGTAAGTGAAACAGATGGAGTGGAAACAAATGTATTGTGATAACATCATTTAAACAGTGCTCGGCTCTCTGGGGGCCCTGGCTGCCTTTGCACTCCCTCTCACACTCGTTTGACTGGGAAAATGGCCAAAAGGATGGGCCAAAAGGACACACACTCTCTCTGTCTCACACACTCTCTCTCTCTCCCTCCCCTGCCAAGAGACTAAATTGTACAGAATTGTGCTGTCAGGTCTCATTTGCGAGAGAAATAGCGCACTGGTTATTACTTGAAGACAGGTTGTTTGGTGAGTTCTGATGAATCATCTAATTTCTCCACGTGTAGGTTTAGATCATAATGTATGTGGTGTTAGTTGAAGGGCAAAGGAAATGTGTATTTGATTGGCTAAAAAGTATTTAGGGAGAGATGCAAGTTGGTTTGTGCATATCCAGCACGAGGCTCACCCTAAAAGAAGCTGTAATTGAAGTTATCAGTGGTCTTTAGCGCAGAGGGTTGCAATAACAAGAGGAACAAGGGGTGACATGTTGGCCATTTTGCTCAAGCATGAGCGAGGGCAAGGAGGTCAGCCCGCTGAACCAAACCGAGGGTGAGAAAAACATATTTTTGCTTCTTCTTTTTTTTTTTTTTTTTTAAAACATAATATAAGGTCAACTTAGAGGCCAAGGTTGGATCAGCATTCCCGGCCCCTGGGAGCCTCAACAGCAAAAAAGAGAAAACATTAATACAGTTAATATAGTAATACAGTTAAGGCCTTCTTCCATGGGTGGCGTTGTTGCAGACATTATGTTGTGTAGTTTAGAGAACCTAATGTTGCTCAAGACAACCTAAAAAGCAGCTAATTTTTTTTCTTTTTTTTCTTTTTTTTTGCTTTGACATCATGCTTACACAGTAAGTCATGTCGGGATTTGGGAGAAAGAGAATTATTGCTTTCAAAGCATCGAGTTGATTTAATATTGGTATATAACTCATTATAAAATACATTTTAGAGCCCCATACTGTACTTTTTATTTTATTCTAAACTAAATTATGTTTTATGAACTGCCCCCCCCCCTTTAACTGGGGGATAACAAAAAACTTCTGTAAATTTAAATATTCTGTTTTACAGATACATATATGTATATATATATATATATATATACATATATAAGGGAAAGGGAATAATTTTGAATTGCCACAAAGCAGTTTCTTGATGTGTTAATCTGACTGGAGTACTAGAATATCATACATATATTAATACCATATTATAATAATATTAAAATATTAATTAAAGCCAAGCTGACATGAAAATGCCTTTTTAACCCTTTAGATTACATTGCCAGTCATATTGTGTACCTGTTTAACAATATATGCCAAAAAATAAAAAATAAAAAATAAAAATTAAAAACTCCATTACTTTGTATTTTTATATCATCATTAGGGAAAATCAATTCAATGTTTCTTCCTGCAAAACAAAATATGGTGCCTGCTTATGTAAGCTAGAACCAATTTCAACCATTTGTATTGGGGTGCGTCCATTCCTCATAGTACTGCCGAGTCTGATATTGTAAATAAAATAAAGTAGGGGGAGGTATGGAATGGTAGTGTTATAGTGCATATTTATCCATTTCTTTTGCTTTTCTATTTTTCTTCCAGAGTTGGTAGTTAACAGCTCCTAATGTGTGTCATGGTCCCCGTTGTTGCCAAGTCTCTCTGTAGGCCTGGGGAGGGTGTAAAGTGCCATGTGCCTGTTCCCACACACATGGAGTCACCATGCAGGCGAGGAGGATTTTCACCAAGAGAGTGTGACACGTGCGGAGATTTACGCCACGATCACCAGCAGTTTCTCCGTTTGCCTACAGAGATGCCCTGGCGGTTGGTGTCACTGGTGCACAGACCGAGACACAATCCCTCGCTGGCGTGCCAAGCTACTTCACAAGCTTTGTCTTGTCCAACAACCACTTTACATAAACGGCACAATGAAAGTGGCATTTCTTTTCCCTTTCCTCTCGCCTTGAGGCATCATCTACCACAAAAAACTCTTAGAAATAAAGATGCTAATTAGAACCATAAATGGTTATTTGGCCTGTCCCCATAGGAGAACCCTTTTTGGTTCCTGGTAGAACCTTTTTATAAAGGTTACACCTTTCATAGAGTTCTACGTTGAACTCAACTTAAAGGATTATACCTAGAACCATCTATGTAAGGTTTCACACGGAACCTCCTATGAGAGACCCCTTCTATGGGGGTTCTACCAAGAACCTTTCCATCCTCTACAGGTGCTGAACAACCCACCCAGGGGATTTACTGAGAGCCTTTTTAAATTGCGAGGATTTTTATCTAGAACCGACCCAGGAGATTCGACTGTGAATCTTTTTATATTTCAGGGGATTTTTCTAGAACTCACCCATGGGGTTCTACCAGTAACTGTAAGGGTTTTATCTCAAACCCACTAAGGCGGTTTTACTGAGAACCCTTTTTATATTCTACAGGTTTTTATCTAAAACTCATCCAGGGGCTTCTACTGAGAACCCTTACATATTCCAAGACTTTTATCCAGAACCCACCCATTGGGTTGTACCAAGAACTCTTTCAAAAACCCATGAGTTTTATCTAGATCCGCTCAGGGGGTTCATGCGAGAACAATTTTATATTCCAGGGGTTTCATCTAGAACCCACCCAGGGTTCTTTTTCATATTAGGGTACAAAAGCCCTTGAGAGTTCTTCAAGGACTTCAACAATCTTTGAAGAACTCTTTGTTCCAAAAAGGATTCTTTGGATGCAAAGGGTTCTTAATGGAACCCTTAGTCTCACAAATGACCCCTCAACCTTTCCTTTAATGAAGGGTTTTTCACAAGCAAATGGATCTGAGTAAAACCTCTGCCCTTCAGGAAGAACCTTTGGAACTTTTGGAACCTAATTGTGTATAATTCTGCATCTCATTTATTGCTCCTCTATACTGCCTTTTGTTTTTCTTTCAGTCTTTTCTCCACCTTTCCTCTCCCTCCCTCCATCCCGCTGAGCAGTTTGTCCTCTCAGAGCTGATATCACTTGAGCTTGTTGCAGTTATGTCAGTGACTCAGGCGCTGATTCAGTTACATGACAGTCTACAGAGTTTTAGAAGAAACCTACCAACTCAGCTACTTGGGGGAGTCCGTGTGTGTGTGTGTGTGTGTGTGTGTCTAAGTTTAAAGCTGGTCTTTAATGACCTAAGCCCCAAGGCTCATTTGAGCTGCAGATACCAGCAGTCAACTAATGTCCAAACATCTGGGTGGTCACACACACATACACACACACACACACACATACTTGGGCTGAGCTTTTATCATTGGCCAGAGGAAGGGTTTTAGCATCCGCCCTGACAGATGCCGCCCACACATCAACACACACACACACACACTCACACCAAATCCTGTGGAAAAACACTGGAAAAGGATTTAGGCTGAGTATGATCCATATATGTGTAACATATATCTGACAGCTAGGATTATGTGTATATATGGGAGAGAGAAGAGCGAGAGAGAGAGAGTTGCATGTGTTTGTTTGTGTGTGTGTGTGTGTGTGTGTGCGTGCGTGCGTGCGAGACAGTGACAAAGCAGGGCCATTTCAGCAGGTCCCAAGCGGTCACTAACGCTTTCCTCGCTCTTTCTCACCTCTTCCTCTACATGCCCTTTTTTTCTCTCTTTGATTCTCTCTCTACCTTAAGCTCCACTCTCTTTGTTTCTTTTCTTACCCCCCAAACCCTCCACCTGCCTGTCACACACTCCTGATCCAGAGCTGACGGAGCAATAAGGGAAAACACCCAAGAGAGAGTAAAGGTCACTGGACAGGTGTCAGGGAAATAAGCGGGGGTGAGTGTTGGAGGCGTGCGTTGTGGATTTATCATCTTTCCTCCGGGTCAAGGTGTGCAGATAAAATCACTAAATCACCAAGGCATGAAGTGAGTCGCCCCCGCAAATCTGAATTCACCGTACAGAATACTACATCCACCTGCTCCTCTATGAAACACATCTCATCACTTCTTCACTGCAGATAAAGAAAGATTTTGAACAACTGAAATGTAAATTCTGTCAAATTAAATATATATTTATCAATATGCACGCCATCATGTGTAGTAAACCATGATGACAGCATATATTCACAGCAGTATTTTCCGGTTGGATGATAACCATCAGTGACCTGATTCAAATTTTAGATTATTCTTGAATTATTCAGAGCGAGAAACAGGTAAATATATTTTATAAGATTAGAAACATGTCATTTTACATTAATAATAACAAATTTCCACCTAGAACATCACAAAAAATCGTCATAGCCAATGGGAAGAGGCTGGAAACTACTACAAAAATAAAACCAAAAAATGGAATGGGAATGGAAACATTGCTATTTGTAATAAGTAAGGGTACTTTGTTTCAAAATCTAAGAGCTTAAATTGTTACAACCGTCCCTGGTCTCCCCTACTCTATTATTAATTGAGTCTAATTCATTAATTATTTGTATTTAATGTATTTTAATGTTGCAAAGTTTTATTGAGACAATGACAGTTGCTAGCCAACCAAGATGCATCTCCATCTGTGCAAAAAGTAAAAATATAACAGTGGCAATTTCCGTGTGGTCAATATGACCACCCATGTCCGAAACGTATATTTAAATACAGACACTTTTAGGAAAAGTCAGGTACCAGCAGGACTGTATTTTTAAATTCAACAAAGTTGTTGAACATATACATTTGAAAAAGTCAAAATCACTGCTTTAACCGTTCTAGTGTTGAAAACTCTGCGTTAGGCATGGTAACACATGTTACCTAGTAAGCAAATAGCAAAAGAATGAAAATACTTTCAGCTAAAATGAATGATACATTCAGTGCCAGGTTAAAATTATTGTGGCTATGTCCAGTTGACACGACTTTAATGCTGCAAGGAAACACCAACAGTTAAAATGCATGTATTAACTCAATTATGAACAGTGTGTGTGATGTAGTGGTTGAACTGGGAGAGTTTTGGAGCCACAAACAAACCAAAATCTAAAGGCCGGCCCTGCTTGCATTTCCAGAATGTTCAAGCAGCTTTATTTAAAAACAATAACTGCAATAACTGGACAGCAACAGACAAACAGTAAAATTGCAATTTCAGTTTGAAGTCACTGTATTTTCTAGTGTTTTTGTTAAACTCTGTGATGAAATGTCCCATAAAATGTCATAAAACACTTTCTTTTTCTTTTCACAAAATAACACATTGTGTTATGTACATATTTTATAATATTTTTCCATATTTTATTGTCAATTTATTTATGCTTCTTGACTTGCAGTGCTAAAAAAAAAAAACATCAGGAGGAAAACCTACTCGGCAATAAACCTCATTCTGATTCTGACATGCAACATTACAGCGACATTTCACATAATATCCCTTTCAAATCCCTTTTAAATTTTTATGTTTTTTTTTATATTAGTCATCTGTAGTCATTTAAAACAGAGCTTAGACAGTAGCTGAGTGCTGGGAGACGCTGGAGAAAGTTGTTAGACTATTAATATTAGACGCAAACAGCCATAAAATATCATCTGGGACCCTATTTGGTGTGTGATCTCTGTTATTTGTCTGTTTGAAGATTCCACATGCGGTCCATTTATAACTTCATTTAGTCCCTCTTCCTGTTACTAAGACCTTTTGTCTTTTTTTGTCCTGATCTCAGTGTTAGTCTGCCCTCCCTCCCACTCCCTGTCTCTCTCCCTTTCACTGTGGAAGAGGTCTGAAGTTGCAGTCACCAGAGCAATTAGAGACTTCATGTTCCTCCTCACTGTCAAGAGGAGGCAAGGATACACACATACACACATATACACATGACACACACGCGTGCACCCGCACGCACGCACACACTACCCCGTCCTCTGCTGTCCTCTGTACTGACAGGCACTGGGCAAAAGTTCACTCTGCCACTGTGCTAACTATCTCCCTTTCTCTTCCCCCCTCTCCTCCCCTCCTTCACACTGTCTCCTTCTCACGCTCTGCCTTTTCAAGAAAAGTGCCAACTAGCAATCTCTCTCTTCTTCCCCTCCTCTCTCTCCAAGGGCTATCATCCTTCGCTTTCGTCTCCATCTTCCCCCTCTGTGTTTCATCTGTCTTTCAGAGAGAAGTTACAAGCTTGTCCTTCACTCAGCGTCTTGCTTTTGTGCCTTTAACAAACTCTCGGTCCCTCCCTGTGTGTCTGCACAATAATTACCCCCCTCTCATCCACCGCTGGCTCCATCTTCCTCTCCCCTCCCCCTCCTTTTCTCATTCTTTTATCTTTCCCTGCTCATCTCATACTCATTTCCTTCATTTTCAGCGTCACGTGTTTGCAGTAAATTTGCGCGGATCCGCACTGCTCATTTTGCCAGCTCTGATATCCTGTGATACAAAGTTGAGTCAGTGTACATATGAAGCAGTGGAAACACGTGGACCGCATCTGCAAATCGCCTGGAAATGAATACCGCGGAACTTGATTTAAAATCCCCAGCGTGTCTCTTCCTCGGCCCCTCTTTTCTCAGTTCCGAATCAAATGATTTGAAATGAGCATCACCCTGAAAGGAAAGAAGTTCAACGTCAAGAAAAATTCACAATAAGCGTCTTTATCATGTCATTATGGACCGACACAATGGGCTTCTCCTTCACTTGCATGCTCATCTTAGACTTTTTCTCCAACTATTAGGCAGTCTTGAAATGATGCCACATCAGAGTGCTTTGAAGAAATTAAATTCCTCCATCTGTCAGCCCTGTGAAACTCGCTTTGATCTCTCCCAGGTGAACACCGGCTTGGCCGTAAGCCTCCTACTCTCTCTTCATCAGAGAGGCCTCCAATGGCAATCTTACATCACAGCCATTGTGGTCTTGTGGGCAGTTGCGTGTCACTCGTCTTCTGTGAAGTGCGATGAGGATAGCCGGGGGGAAGGTGGACGACTGGTTTGCATAAAGCACATTCTGGAGTTTTGTGTGCACTGATGTCGTGTATGTCCATTACAGTGGCGGACTCAGGCTGTCTGAGGGACAACAAAAAAAGGGTAGCCTATATAGTACATCGTTTGTATATGTTGTCAATGTTTTGTCTACTGGAAGGACACCCTAGAAGACACTTTAGCATGTTTCCATAACTAGAAAGGTATGCCAGAGGGCACTTTACCATTTTTTGTCCCCTGAGAGGGCACCCCTGTGGGCACTTTATTATATTTTGTCCATTGGAAGGGCCCTGAAGGCCACTATGTCATGTTTGATCCACTGGAGGGGCATCCTAGAGGGCACTGAATCATGTTTTCTCCACTGGAAGGGCACCCCTGAAGGAACTTTGCCATGTTTCGTCCACTACAAGGGCATCCTAGAAGGCACTTGATCATGTTTTGCCATTGGAAGAGCACCGTAGAGGGCATTTAATCATGTTTTGTCCACTGGAAGGACATGGTAAAGGGCACTATTTAAACATTTAAAGGCATGTAGAGACCAACTAGAGTTCTCATATGAAGGCTAGACTACAGTATTACATCATTTGTCAACATTGTCAACGATTTGTCCACTGGATGGACTCCCTAGAAGGCACTTTATCATGTCTTCTCAACAAGAAAGTACGACAGAGGGCATTTTACCATGTTTTGTTCACTGGAAGGACAGCCCACAGGGCGCTTTATCATGTTTTGTCCAATTGAAGGGCACACCAAAGGGCACTACATCATGTTTTATCCATTGGAAGGGCAACCTAGAAGACGCTACATAGCATTTTGTCCATTGGAAGGTCCCCCCAGAGAGCACCTCATGTTTTATCTACCTTAGGGGCGACCAAGAGGGCACTTTTGCAATAAAATTGCCTTCCCCTTTGCCGCCGTGAGTCCACCAGCAGTCCATGACCCCCTGAAGCTCCACTGGGGGAAACTCCCTCCACAGTCCTGCTCAGACCATCTGAAGGGCACTGCAAGGTTTCCATGACTTTAATGATGCGTTTGTGGTGGACTCATTTGAGCTTGGCATAATTGTGACCCATGAATTGGTAACATGACGCTCGTGCCACATATAGCCAGGACACAAAGAGATACTCTACTCAAAGGCACTAAAAGCGCGTGTGATCTGCTGGTGTCCTTGATATTGTAATGAGTCTTCTTGGTCTGCTAATGTGCTCATAAGTAATCATTACTGAGGGGCAGACCTCAAAGCCGGCACAGCAAGTGGGCAAATGGTTCCTGCTCAAACATACTGATGATCAATCAAAAAAGCAGAATATTCATAAACATCCCTTAGTGACTCACGCTATCCCCACACTTCCTACAAACCTACAAATATTAGCCTGGAAGCGTTACGAGGGCTCATAATAGCTGTTTGTTCTCCTTTGTAAAACATTGTGTTCTTTGACACAACCTCACTCACTTACCTCCACAGTCAGGGACAGAGCCAGGTTTCATAATTACCCACAGTTTATCATTCTATCACGCGAAAGCACAGTCTGCAAATGCACTTTCAAAAGTACCGCAACTTGTTCAACTTGTTGTTATGATAAATTTGGTAAGAGGCTTTGCATTCCCTCCCTGAATCCTGCTATCTCCTTCTAGAATTAATGTCCCATATTTGTAATTAAAAATGCCTGTATATATGCAGTAATGCTTTCTATGGACGGAAATGTTTAAGCATGCAGAAGAGTTTGTTATTCACTGTTTTTATAGCATTAGCCATAGGCAAAACATGGCTGAATGTATTCTGAAAAGACAAAATTTATTCTACAAAGTAAGGACAGACTGTGAGCTGTCACATTTGATTTATTAGTAATTCTGTCTGCTGGCAGTTTAGCTTCCTACAAGACAAGAATATTTGGAGTAGAATAATTATTGCTTTGCTTATCTGTAGCTGTCTTTACAGCTGCCTCTGGTAATAACCATAGAATTCATATTCAAACTAATAACATGTAAGCTTTTGTTGCTTCTGTTCAAATCCCTCTGTTTCAAGGGCGACGCCACTGAGAGTTGCCCTCCTGTTCAGAAGAAGCAAAAAGAGCAAAAATACAAGTCAAAGTGGCTATTCCATATTTAATCGCCAGGCGTGAACTGACTTTAACTCTGGGCCAAGCGCTTGGCCTGTCACCTGTTTATTTCCATACTTCGATTAATAAATTCTAGCGTCACCTCAACCAGAAAAGCTTTAGATTGATTCACAGTATTTGCTGTTCAGCATTCAGAGCAGTTTGTTTTCTGCATGTCTGTACAGACTAAACACTCCCGCAGATGTGCACACACACACACACACCCGCACAGGAACATAATGCAGTACATGCACATACTAGAAGTCTTCTCAGAGCCAACCAAACCTTATGACCCAAGGCCCGACTCAGGACCCACATGGGTTTGAATTCACGCTTCATGCAGTCTGTGGGGTCAAGGTCAGGTCCCGTTATGTCCTGGATCTGATTAACATTATGCATAGTAGATCCGAGAAGACCCAGCCATGACCAGACAGTGATGATCATGATGGCACCAAATGACCCGCGGCCAGCAATTGGCCTTACTCAGGAAATGACTGGTCAGAGATGGGGTGAGCAGATGTCGGGACACTCCCAAATTACAAGCAGTTGGCCTGAATTTGAATTAGCCATTATAGTAATAGATAACAAGAACAACATATAAATTTGTGAAATTATTCTGATCAACGCAGTTATGTTGGTTATAATTCATGTTTTCCTGCTTGTTTTTGTAAAATTTGTATATGAGTATATTGCACTGATTAGTTCCTACAGCTTAGATGTTTAAAGTGACTAGAACACACATCTGTGCCAGGACACTGTGCTTCATATCATGCTTAGAATCTGTGACCAATATTCAGAATATTAATAACAAATGTTATTCTAAATGTTACTCTACTGTTTATCTACTTTAATCTGTCTTACATGACATGCCCACCCCCAACTCCTTGCCCTGAATTTTACCCATTCTCATCTGATCACCCTCGTCAGAGAGCAGAGATTAAATGTGTCTCGGAGAGCACAGGTGACAGCAAATTAGCAATGCTACTGTTAGCGACTATGGCAACGAACAGGGAATTGTTACTACAGTTAAAAAAAGGGCTAACAGTAAAAAATATATATATCTTTATTATGAAACATGCAATAAAATTTCAAACTGATTCTAAATGAGTTATCTGTCTACAGATATAATAAGATGAAATAACGAATGGATTAGCCATGCTAGTTTCAACCAGCAAGAAAGAAATAACAAAAAACCTGAATTTATTTTTTACCATCTTTCTTTCCCAGAAGGATGGATTTTAACATTTCTGGTTCTTTTTGGGTTTGGGCACAAATGTTTGGACCCATGAAGACCTCTGGCACACAAACCTAAAATTCTTGCTCTTGTTAGACGCTCACTCTGAGCCCAGACTTGCCAACCCTCATGATCTTCCCAGGAGACCCCTGTTTTTCATTACCCCCTCCCCTGCTCCCTCCCAGGGTCACAATTCTATTGCATTTCTCCTGATTTTATGAGAAATCTTCACACTTTTTTTTTCCCTTTTTGTTATCACAACCAGTTTCTGGCACTGCAAAGCTTGTATAAACCCCTACGACTCTAACATTTTTACTGGTTCCACCTGGACAACAAT
>JAJHUR010097303.1:0-13708 GCA_027495735.1 Lutjanus campechanus
CGATACAGCCTAATGAGTTCATGACCAATTAAAACATGCTGTGCACTGAGCGTATATTTTGATAGTTGAATTAACTAAAACAAAAAAAAGGTTGTTAAAACATGTGTTTTTATGTTTGTGTAACATGTTGTTAGTTTCTTGTTCAAAACAAATAAATTCTGTTCAATTAACATAACAAAAACACATTATTATTATATTACGAGTCATAATTTTATGCTCTTGTTAATTTTGTAAAAAAAAATTGTCAAAGCAATATTTATTTTGGGAGCGTAGGTGCAGCATATTAGCAGACTTCCCAGCATGCATTGTGTGAGAGTTAAAGCCAATTTACATAAGTTCAGCTCACTTACATTTTTAAGTCGGACCAGCTCCAATGTTATTTACAAGCTGTTTCCAATAAATGTTTAAGTAGATTGAGCAGGCTGGTGTTTACAGTGTCGGTTAGGATGCCAAAATATTATATTATGGTTGAAAGGTTACTCAAAAAGGTGGAGTTTCCTCTCCTCCACCGACACGATTAATGCCTCGGACTCATCGAAGCTAAAATTAAACGCCCGTTTTCTCTTGTCCATTATGGCAAGTGAAGTGAGACAGCCGTTGTCATGGTTACAGGCAGCCTCTGGTACATCCTAAAGACAGATACAGGCCCGACAGAACGAGAGCTGACTGAAGAATCGAGGTTACAGCTCCAGTTAGATATGATACGACACAGCTTTGAGTTTAGGACTTGCTTGTGTGACAGGAAGAAAGGATTTGAAGCAGTTTAGGATTTTCTTCTGTAACGAGGCCCCTGGACAAAAATCTTCTTTAAAGTCCCACAGAGCATATTTAAAAAATACTTATATGTCCCAACAAAATAAAAAGTAAACATTTTTTTGTGGCAGATTTGTTTTTTTTTTACACCTTTAACCTTCTGGTGACCCCTCAGAGTTCTGTTCAGACCCCCCGGGAAAGTTTAAACCACTCCTATAACTTAAAACTGTAAGTTTAATATTTTACTCGTATACAGTTTGATTTTAATGTGCAAATGAACAAACAAATGCTGGGCTGTAAACATGTTTGTTTCTGCTGTAAAGTTGGATATTTTAATATGTGGGTCTATGAGGATCACTTGCTTTTGGAGCCTCAAGTGGCCGTTTGAGGAGCTGCAGTTTTCAGCTGCAGAGGAAAAGAAAAAAGCTGGAACGATCAGTCGATCAATTGTTTCATTTGATCGACAGGAAGTTAATCTGCAATAACAATTTTGATGAATTGTTTCAAATTATTAAAAACATTAATAAATTTTTTAAAAATCTCAAGCTTCTCAAAAGTTAATGTTTTGATCCTGGAATTTGAAAAAGAGAAACATAATTTTTCTGGGTTTTTCTTTTTTGGGGGACTTTTATGACAGTAAAGTGAATATATTTGAGTTTTAGTTTATTGATTGAACATTGAGACATTTGAAGACCTCAGCGGAGCTTGTGATAGGTATTTTTCACAATTTGCTGATGTTTTTTTTCAGACCAAACGATTAACAGAAAATAATCTGTAGATTAATTGAAACAAGAAGTAACAAGAAATCAGAAAATGTTAAGTCAATTTTATGTAGCAGACTTCTTTTCTTTTTCTTTTCCATTTTGTTGATGATCTTGCAGCCAGGAATATGGAATATTACAAAAATTAAAAATCAATAAATGACAATAAATTAAATTAAGATGAAGATTAAAAGCACCAAAATGATATAAAAAGTACATCTGGGTATTAATTCATTTAATTTCCTTCTGTATTTATTTGTATTAATCCCCCTATTTATTTATTTTTTAATTTATTGATTTTTAAATTAATTTCTGTGTTATCTTCTATTATTTCTGTTTTCTTTTTACTTCTTTGAATGCATTTCTGCTTCACTGCGCAAACGAGGGGCCTGTCAGTCAATTCACGGGGTCAACATTTCACCTATCGATTGATTGATTCTGTGCGCATCGATCGACTCCTACATGCCACACACCAGCCAGGCTCACTTTGGACCCTCTGATAAGAAGAAACTAGCTTGCAGTTCTCAGTAGCGTCTATCGTTTTTCCACCCTGACACGGGCTGGGTTGGCGTTTACTTTTGCTTCTGTCAGTTACAGTCCTCCTTCACTTTGACCAAAACTTTGGAAACCACTGGAAAGTTCTGATTTTGCTTCAACGTGGGGAAATTCTTATCCACTTCCCCTTGCAGGAGAAAGTTCTCACCCAGCTCGTGATTTCAGGGTATTTACTGATGAAGTAACTTATATTTTCACCACCACCTGCCTCGCCCACCTCTTTTCCGACACTACGCTCGGTGTTATTTCACCTGCTTCTTGTTTGAGAGTGTCTTTTAGCTCGTCGGTTTATCAATTTCTTCTGGCATCCTTGGGTACAATAGAACAAGTCACTATACTAACTGTAATATATGCTTTCTCTAGCCTCCCTCTCTCCCCTCTAGGCTGAGACTGAACTGAACTGAGCACCAACCTGGAACAGTACACACACACAATAACAGATTATTATTGTAATTATTATTACCATTATTATTATGATCATTACTCCCTAATCTAACATGGAATCGGAGATTACACTGACTGACTGACATGCAGCACCTGGGGGGGGGTTGGGGATTGTTGGGGGTCGGGTTAGGAGGGGGGTCGGGTATTTGGGAGCACCAAGCGACGCGGGGTGGTGATGTCACACCCAGCAGCGCCGTGGGAAGCCTGATGGCAACAGGCGGCCGGCAAAAACACAGTGTGTATGCATGTGTGTGTGTATATGTGCGTTGATGCTGTGTTTTGTAGCAAAACGAGTCTAGAGAAGCGTCCGAGCTGCGTTTCCAGCAAATCCATATTATGTGTGAGTTTGTGTGTGTAACCTGCAAGAGCACTGTAAAAAAGAGCAGAGTTTAAAAAGCACCTGAAGGTTGGTTGTATAAACGGAGAGTAAACATGATGAAAAAAAACTTTGAACCTGCTGGTTTATTGTTGGTTTTTGTTGCAGTTTGTGCATGAATGTGTGTGTGTGTGTATGTTTGTGTGTTTATGTGTGTGTGTGTGTGTGTGTGTCTGTTAGCATAGACTGCATGTGTCCAGTTGTTAGCTGGTATCTGAGGAAGGTCAGAGGATCGGAAGGCTTCCTGGAGAAAAATGGTCGTCTGAGGACCAAAAGCACCAGACTGAACGAGATGTTTTCTCAACAGACGGCCCCGTCTAAATAAAACACCAGAATATATCATAGGGATGTTTGCACATTATATCTGTTTCTATAATAGTCTGGGAGATGTTTTATTGGATGACGAGCCATTTTCATTAAGCGCTTATTCGTGCTCAAGGTCACAGAGCGGCTGAGTTTATCCCAGCATGCATTAGGTGAAAGACACGCCCAAGACAGGCGGCGCGCTTCTATTTTTGTGTTATTTACACAGGGCTATCTGTTTCAGTCTTAGGAAGTAGAAAACCAGCATAGTGTTGACAGATTAAAGTTCTGCATCTGGTTTCAGTGGGCGTCGCTTCGATAACCGGACGACATTTTGGATCCCTATGAAGCAAAGCTGGAGCGTTAACTGGTCACTTTTGACTTCTTTTTTTTTTCCCCACGAGACGCAAAATGGTGACAAATGGATCTGAAACATAAGAGAAGCTGTACAGTAACTGGAAAGGTTCAGGTTTTTAATCCCCCCCGCTGACTTTCTTTAACTTGCTGTGCTGCTGTGAGAAAGACACTGAGCTCCTTTAAAAAAAAAAAATCCATTTGGTGTTTTAGATTAAAGAGGCAACGTGTAAGATTCGGCCACCTGTCGAAGGTAACTTTAAACAAGTAAAGGTGCAGCATATCGCCAGAGTAACAGCTGACTGTGTAATCTCTGCTGCTGTTGACAAACCAAGAGGTTTTTGGTGAGTTTTATTTTGTTTGAAGTGTGCTTTACAAACAAGCTCCTCTTAGTTCAGTAAAATAGAGAAACATGGATTCAGAA
Organism: Lutjanus campechanus; assembly: GCA_027495735.1. Taxonomy (NCBI): domain Eukaryota; kingdom Metazoa; phylum Chordata; class Actinopteri; order Lutjaniformes; family Lutjanidae; genus Lutjanus; species Lutjanus campechanus. Next base: position 3,971 of record JAJHUR010097303.1, read on the forward strand.
GGTGCACAGTTTATTACAGGTGTAAGAATATTCCCTTTCTTGATGTTTTTTTATTGAGGGGGGGCTTTTTATGCCTTTAATTATATAGGACTGCTGAAGATATGACAGGAAAGAGGGAAAAAGAGTCGGGGAAAAGCATGCAGCGAAGGGCCACATGCGGGAGTTTATGTGTTTATTTAATACACTAAAACAGAATCTCCCAGCTGAAACGACAGGGGGATTGTTGTGTCGCCACTTGAGGCACAAAGTGGTATTACTAAGCCGTCCAGGCTGCAGCTAGCTGATTAGCATGCTAACTTTAGTAGATATCTCTGCAACACAACTCATAGACGTCTGACATAACGTCTGTTGCTTTTCACATTCTGTTGACAATCTTAGTTTTAAATTCTGGCCGTATTTTACACGTTGCGCCTTTAATGTTTTTCAGGGGCAGGGCTGCTCCGGAGGCACAAATAATCTCGCTGGATGAATTAAAACTTGCCGGGTTGAGCCGAATTAAAACATCACGCTTTGCCAAACATCCACCTTCTTCTTGTTTACTAAACAATAACAAAAGGGACAAGAAGATGCTGCACAGATTCAAGATTCTTTCAGAACAAAAAAATTGATATATAATTTCTAATCCCTTTAAAGGGCCAATAAACGATGAGGTTGGCTCACATTCATGATGTTGGAACATCACCAACCGCCTCATCCTGACACCTGACAGAGACAGTTCACACATGATGACAGACACTCTCATGATGGGTAAAAACAAACCGAATCAAACACCAAAGTTAACCAGGCTACATAGAAAGACGACCTCATACCGCCATTTCACAGTATAACTGCTTTTTTTTTTTTCTTTCTGGAGTCTGTTTAAGAATTATTTGAACATAAAGTACATCAACATAATGACAAATAGTGTCCTTTTTCACAGCCAACTTAATAAAAGAAACATCTCATTAAGAAGGCGAGGTTTTTGGTACAGTATCGTGACATCTATCTATCTATCAGGCAGGTGACATGATTTCTAAAGTGACCGACAGCATTGTTCCAATTTTGCACCGTTAAGATGAACATCACAGTCATTTGAGCAACAGTTAACAATTATCAATGCAAAACAAGAGCACTTCTACGAATGTTATTAAGTAAGTATTGCATACCAGCATGAGGAAATAAACCTTCTCTTAAAATGCTACTAGTGTACACAGTAATATCACAGCATATCGACCGAAGGATTAGCTAACCTTAATGTGCAATCACTGCCGAAAACATTGCAAAAAAAATAATCAAAGCACACACGTGATAACTCAGAGCCATGCATCAATATTCTAGATTTGAATATATATGAGAACGGCCTGAGGATGTCTAGGTACTAAATATTAAAAATGACTTTATTCTGAATTTATTTTTGCAATTTTTCTAATCCAGTGACAGCGAACAGTAACTCTGTGGATTGTTTTACCCCAACATGAGTGTGTGTCCTTGTCATTCACTCGCGTTACACCGGTTTGCCCGCTAGAGGGCGCTCAAAACACCGAAGACACAGTTACTTCTCGTTATCATCTTTTCTTGAAGGCACATGCAAATCAATATGGTCTTTTTACTTTTCCCCCATATTGTGAACCAAATTAGTCTTTATTTATTAATTTATTACTCTATTGTTTATAGATTTTGTCCCTTGTATATTTGCGGGTATTTATGGTCCCAAGGAAGACTGGCATATTCATTAAAGGAAGCTAGTGAGGTTTCTACAAACAGTAGGCACTATGCAGAGGCAACAGAGATAACAAACATGAAGAAATAACCTAAAACTTTCATTTTCTTTACACTCTCCACCTGACAAACTTTGTGTCCACACTTTACAACTCCCAAAATGTAAAATAAAATCTGTGAATGGCTGAAGAAATACAACTCCCCCTGTCCTGATGTATGGCTTATAATATAAAGGACAAAAATAAGGACAAAAATACACTCTTTTAATTCAGTATTTCACATTGTCTTCCACAGAGGCAGGTGAATGTTATTTTGGGTGTTTTTTGGCTCAGTATATTGAGGTTTAACTCAACTTCTTTGTCCATTTGTCCCTCCAGAGCAGCTTTTACAATATTATTTAGCTGTAGTCACGTTAAAAACCTGTTGTTTTTCTTGTTTTTGTTTTGTTTTGGACGCTCCCTTTGCACAATCTCACTAAATTTGACAAAGAAATAGACCTTTAAAATTCACCTTTCTTGGATTCCACCTGCTCGTAAGTATTTGAACTCAGTTAGGGAAACAAAACTGTTGCGACTGAAACAACCAGAGACCGTTCAGTCTCCAAGAGCACCAAAAACTGTAAAAGTGTTGTATTAAAGTGGCACCATTTGGACCCTATCACTGCCTGACCAGCACCATGAGCGTTAACTGGTGTGTGTGTGTGTGTCTGTGTATGAGTATGTGTATAAGTGTGTGTGTGTATTTGTGTTGATTGCACTGTAATGCACCTGCAGCACTGTCACTACGCATGAATACAGTTGAGTTACGTGTTAGGGTTGAGAGGGATTCATCGGTGTGTTGATTTATTGTTCAAAACAGAAATCTTCGCCCCCCTCCTGGAGGTTTTGGACTCCAGCTCCTACGACACAGTAAAGCCAGAAGACACCAGTTTCAAGGTCTGACAGGAAGTTTGTGTGTGAACAATTACAGTACAGAGACCCTGCGCCAGTGTCTGTGTGTGTGTGTCAATCAGCAAGGTAGCACCAGGGGGACTAAGGTCAGCCAGTGGTCTACATGGGATCTAGGGAAGCAGTCCTTTACAGTGTGTGTGTGTGTGTGTGTGTGTGTGTGTGTGTGTGTAAATGTGTGTAAATGTGTGTATGTCCGGTCAACTGTGTCATCCTGCATCAGCCAACCTTCATGTACTCGCTGTTTACTGTGTGTGATCACCTTTATGTGTGTCGTTACATCTTGTTTTATATCTGTGTGTGTGTGTGTGTGGGACAGAGAGAGAGAGTTGGTGGTGTGTGTGTGTATGTGTGTGTGTGTGTGTGTGTGTGTATATATATATATATATGTGTCTTATGTGTGTGACTAGTTGCAGGCGAAGTACTCCTTGAGCGGGGCGAAGAGGTGCCTGATGACGGGGACGCTCCAGGAACGTCCCAGAAGCCTTTGCCTGGCCAGACGACTCATGTTGGACACGTCGGTGTAGTGGACGGGGAAACCGAACACCCTGAGGACACACACCACATTTCATTTGTTTAGTCTGAGGGTGTGTGAAGCAGAGCTGAAACTATTACTACTACTAGTCAATTAATCAACAAAGCAATTAAGCAACTATTTTAATAATCGATCAATTATTTATTTTTCAAGCAACGTTGCTAAACATTCCCTGGTAACTTCTGCTGACGGTTTTAAGAAACACTTCAAAACTTTATCTTTTTTATGTTTGATTTTATTGTGTTTATTACTTTTGAACTATTGGACTGAAAAAAGCGGACATCATTTTGGGCTGTGAGGGATTGTGTCTCTCTATTTTCTGTTTTTTTATCGATCAAATGATTAATCAATCAACCAAGTAAATAATCATTAGTTGCAGCTGAGTGTAACATAACCTTGGACATCTTTAACCAGACAAACCTAATCTAACATAATAATAGTTATTATTTTCAGTTTTTGTCTGTTTCTTAAATCAGATTTAAAAAAAATCAGTAATTAAAATATCTGTTTTGAATTTAAGACATACGAGTTATAGTACAAACCATTTATTGATTTGACCCCTCATCTGTGTTTTCTCACCATTTTTCACTTCACTTTCAATTATCAAAGGTATTTTTCTAAGTGTGAGCTGTAAATAGTCTCTTCCTGCGGCAGGAGACATAAAATTTGAGTGAAAATCTGATCTTGTCATTTTCAAAAATATAGATTATTTGGGTCAAAATCAGCCAAACATCTGCAAACCTTAATTCTGAATCATTTTTAGCCTCTTTTGTAAGTTTATTTTAGGTTGATTAAACAGTATATTCTCCAAATGTCACACAAAAAGACAAGAGTCCAGGGATGGACAGTAACAAAGTACACTAACATGAGCATGTAGGTTACTGAGTATCTGTACTTGAGCACTTTTCTAAACTTATGAATTCTACTCTTCTACATTTACTACATTTCTATGAAAATTCACGTTACGATCCTCGCTGCCTGTGTTTGAACAGTTCAGTTTGACTTGGCGACGGCAGGTTAAGACGACAAAGTCCATGTTTGAGATTTTTAAATAAAGAGAGATTCATATTGTTTTGAATGTTTGCCCTGTTTACCGCCGAACATTTCGTCACTGCCTTCAAAAATTCACCAACCTGAGAGGACACGTCGAGGTGTGTAAACATTTTGTCTGATTCCAGATAAACAATTTAAACAAAGTTTTCTGTTCTTGTAGCAGTTCTGGTCGGTGCATTGCTGACGCATAATGTTACTAATAGTTAACGTTAACATCACTGCTTATTAAGAAATATATGTTCTAATCTTGCCAAATAAACACAGTATTATTGGTAGACATGGGTATTAAACAAGCACCATTAAAAATAAAATGTACTTTTGAATACTACTAGCATTTTTAAAAGCTACTTTTTTAAAAGTGCTCCAGTACTTCAAAAACTGACAACTTTCACTTGTATTGGAGTAATATTTGTATCTATACGTTGACTCAAGTATTGGAGTTGTGTACTTTGTCCACTTCTGCAAGAGTCTACAGTTTGCATGCTTAGATTGGGTATTAGAAATACAGATCTGAAAATTATGAAACTATATCAGCAAACACTGCAACAAAAAAAAATGCATTTAACCTCAGTAAGTGTGAATATACAGAGTTAATAAAGAACTACAAAGTAATGCAAATTAAGTAGCTGTGGTAGATTAAAAATACAAACACAATCCAAATGAACTTCACAAAAGAATCCAGAAATACACTCAAACATCTGTTTCTTTTCGTAAACATGCACACAAGGTAAAATTATGGACACACACACACAGAAGAGTAAGAGACACACAACAGCTGCACACCACTGTACCTTTCCATCTCGGTACACCAGAGGATGTCCTCCTTGTTGTCCATGAAGACGGGGAAATGCTCGTCTTTCCCCTGCTTCACAGAGTTGGAGCGTGTCGTTATCGTACGCAACTTCTCAAACTGGAATTATCATCCAGAACCAAACACGCACAAATACACAGACACAGACAGACAGACACACACAAATCCTTTTTAATCCTACAGCTGTCCTCTGATCGTACACAAGCTTTCTATGACACATTGAAATTTAGAATACAAGTATACAGTAAGACTAGAGTCATTGTTGAGAAATCATCATTATTTGACTGTCTTTTCCTCGTTTGTGGAGCAAAAGTGCAACGGTAGCAACAGGAAAATGCAGCAATAATGGACATTTTACAATCAGACATCAACTTTTAGATGTTGTTGGCACCACTGACACAGATTGTTGCCCAATTTCCAAACTTTAAAAACACAAAATTAGTTGAAAAAAAAAAAGTTTGCTTTTCTGTCCATCATGTACCAGAGAAAGTAGCATTAAATACTTTCCACGTTTGGTTTTACATTCCAAACTTGTGTCAAACCCTCAGTCTTGCTCACCGCTAGTCAGAAACATTAAATACCACAAAATAATAGACGCACACACAAACACACACTGACAGGGTCGGATACCTTGGCTGTACGTCCGTGCTCGAGGCACTCTTGTAGGTCGAGCTTGTCATTCGTCATGGGAGTCAGAGGTCTGGAACGAACAAAAGGTGGAGACAAAAAGCTGAAAAAATATTAAAACATGTCATTGAATCCAGGCCTTCAATATTCATGAAAAAATTAGACTTGTGATCAAGTAAACGGAGAGTTTTTCTTTTGTATCACCTGGACATGCCTGGCAGGTTTCCCCAGAAATAGCGCGCGCGGTGGGCAGCAGAGACCTCCTTGGCGTCGATCATCACCGGGTTACACTGAAAAGGAACAGCAGTGTTACTTCCTGTTTCACTTAAAAAGGTGCTTTTTAAGCTGTAAACTAAATTATATGACTGTTCTGTCATGAAACCCATCAAAGCTACTGTTAATATTGACATTTTTAACAAATTTATATTTAAAAAAAACACTTTTCATGGGTTGAAAATGACTCAACAAGTCATCTGCGGTTTTAAACGAACCCTGAAACTTGCAAGGCCGATGCTGACAGAGTCGACTGTTTTGCACTAATTAGGTAGTGTTTAGATGGTAGACCTAGATTTGAGAAATAGTCTTGTGTTGTTCACTTTTCTTATATTATATTTTGAAGTGGCTCACACATGGGAGAAGTCTGCCTTCAGGGTTTTCTGCCAGAAAGCTGCTCCTCATGTCCTGTTGAAAACTTAAGTCAACATTAACTGATTATTATTATTTAAACCAGTGTTTCCTAAACTTTTTTGTCCCAGAGCAACCTGACCCAGTTCACAACAGGCCTTATCAATAAATCTCAGGAAGAGTCAAGTTATGCATAAATGAAATTCCTGACCATTAATACTGCCATTTCCACATCACTTGATATTATCTTGACGTGTGTTATTGAAAACACATGTTAAAATAATTAATAAATGAAAAATAAATGCATTTAGGAGAGTTAACAGGTCATCTCATTGTTTTTATTTCCTCTCTTCAGGGAAACAACATGGGACATTTCAGTCTGCTGCATAAATGAGACAAAACAGGTGAATTTTGGAGGCTCTTGTTTTTACCTCTCATCAGTAAAACAATACACTCATTTTAAACGCTTTATAAGAGGTGTGCTGCAGATATACATTTTTAAATTTGCAGAATTTCTTCCATAGTCTTTCATTTATTTGGCAACTCAAATAAAATGTCTTGTGATTCACCTGTGGGTCACGACCCAGTCTCTGGGAATAACTGTTTTAAACCCAAACCATGATCATTTCCCAAAGAAGCTCTGTTGCTTAAACCTAATCCAACTGAAAGCTTTAAATGCATTGTTTTAAACTGTGTATAATAAGTGAGCTAAGTCTAAAAAAGCCCAGTTTTTGACCCACTGTTGCACCATCACCTTCTGCCTATGCGAGGTCTTTCTTTCTCTCTACACTTCATCACCTGTCTTCCTAAAACCTGTGTTCAATCAAGTGTGCATGTGCAAAAGTTTTGCAAGTATTAAACTTTTCAAAGTTTTCTAACTTTCTTAAAGACTGTTGAGATTGTTTTGCACCAGTTTGTGAGCACCATCTAACCTGATAATCAAGTGAAACAAATAATAAAATACATTATGCTGAAGTGCTCTGTGTTATCTGTGTTTTTTCTTGCTATAGGTAGTTTTTGTGTTTACTATAAAAGGCATCTTTAAGTGTCTAAAAGCTTCTATGGTCAAAACGTATTCTGAAGTTGATGGTTTACATTTACTGTGACAGGACAGTAAATCTCTCTCCTGCTTCAGTCACCTCTCACTGGTTAAATATGTGTGATTCAGTGGAATCTCTATTTATATGCATGTATTTTATGTAACTGTATCTAACTGGTGTGTTCATGCTACCTCTAAAAAGCGGGAGATGTCCCGTTTGTCGCTAACTCCCATAGCGACCACATTCTCAAACAGCCAGAAGAATGGCCGCTCATCGCCAGGCTTTGGTCGAGCTTCGTGCAGAAGACGGTAAAACTCGAAAAACAACCGTCCGGTTCCCTCTGCAAGAGAAGAGAGAAAGTTCAGCCTCCATTTATTTATTTTTTCAAAAAGAAAAATGTTATAGTCTTGTGTCTGGTACCGTAAAGGCCTTTTCTTGCAGGGTTGACTATGGAGAGGTCATTGCAGGGGCTTCCTCCTATCACCAGGTCAAACGGTCCCCACTCTTCGATCTAACAGACAAAACGCAGCATGAGTTCACATCAGCACAGAAAAAAGGGTAAAGAAGAAGTCTGGTGGAGTAAAACAATAAAAAAACAATCAACCGGCATGTATGAAGAAATAAGAATTTCTCTATCATGCTGTATTTACACCTAAATGCATCTTGTGCTGCTGTAAACAGATGCTATTACAGATAATTATTTATTCTGCAAAGAGTAAAATCACTTACATGTTTGTGTGTTACGTTGCGTACGTCACCCACATACATGATGCGGCCGTGGTGTCGAACCATGCCGACAGTGATGGAGTCTTCACACACCTCAGACGCCACATATTTGTCAACCTGGATGCCCAAATCCTTCAGCACCAACAGACCTGAGTGCACAAACACACTCGCAAATAAGACTGCTGCTCCTCCTGGGGAGCCACCAGGTGTGAACGTGGTGTAAATCCCCCTCTTTAAAGGAAATCATTTTCCTTTAAGGACATATTCAATAACTTATGTACACGCTCTTTGTCGCTCATAGAAGGTCATTTTATAATGATTCAAACTGGACAAATTGGCCAAAAAGCTCTAAACTCTGAAACTTGCATTTCTAATTAAAGGTTGTCAAGATGTTTTTGCATCAAAGGCCACCAGCATTTTTCCATGCAAAAAAATGAACATGCTAACAACACACAAATATACTGATTGCACACCAACGCAGTGTTGATCAAAGCGTTGTTTTGCATGTTTTTGACCCTCTCAGCCTGTTTTGACACTGCACAACACCAAAACAACAACAGCTTGGTGTGAACAGGTGCTGACAGGGGTCATCAGCAGCCAAAAATGTGCAACATGAACTGAGGAAAACATCTGAAAACCTCAGTCGAACTTTATAACGTTTCAGAATCTCACTATTATTTCCAGGATATAAATAATTAATTAATAAATTTTGAAGTTTTCCATGTCCTTGACCTGAAAACTAGTCCACACATTTTCAGGATTTCAGGAAGTTTTACAGGACACATCCTGTAATCCTGTAATCCTGTAACTGTGTGAGTGTGAAGACGGCGCTCCTGTCTGTCAGCGATACTTTCCTGGTTCAATAAAACTGTGTAAGCATTAACTGCAAACTAAATCACTCATGTTGATAACTCCTTTATTCCAGCAGTGAGACTTTAAAGTGTTCATTTTCATCAAAGCTAATAAAGCATTCTGCAGCACGAGCGTATTCTTGTTACAGTTTCAAACAAACATGCAGGCAAACTTGCTCACACACACCTAAAGCTGGAATGATCAGCTGAATAATTGATTAGTTGGGCGACAGAAAACTAGTCAGCAACAATTTTTTTAATGGCGCAATCAATTAAGTCTTTTATCCAATAAAAACATCCTCTGGTTCCTGCCCCTCCTCCCTCTCTTTTGTTTTATATCATTGTTAATTGAACACTTTTGGCTTTGTGACTGCTGGAACTTGTGCTGCAACATTTTCTCTATTTTCTGACGTCTTGAAGACTTAACGACAAATAAATGATTCATAAAAACAAGACTAAGAATCTCCAGCCAGGTTAGCAGCTTTCCAAGGCTACACTCAGGTACAGTGGTGCTTTAATAAAAGCTAACATAATCTTTATAAACTGATAGCTGCATATGAATGCAGAGTCTGGAGTCAAGGGACAAGATTTTGATATCAGAAGTGTTCTGGTTTCCATTTGTAATCCGAGTAGTATTGAACTTTTGGTGCATGCAGGTAAACAGTCTGAGTGGAGAGAAGTAATCTCACAACCCATCAGTTACGGTCTGAAGATCATTTAGTTTTTAATTAGCGTTTTAAAAATGAATCTGCATCCATATACAGGTATCTGTTTATAGAGATCTCAACTCCAGCTTCATTCTCTCGTCTGAAGTTGCAAATCGGAC